>JAOUZG010002851.1:12159043-12170375 GCA_026289955.1 Argiope argentata
TATTTTTCACTTTATCAAATATTTATCAGGTAATTTTTTAAAACTTTTACAATAAAAAAAAATATTTTCCAAAAATTCCTAACATTATACTTTATGAATCAGTTCATACTGATATTATTAACAATATTCATAATTTTGATATGGATTCATACTGATACATCATAATGTTGATATGGATTCATACTGATTTTCAAATATTCACTTTAGCAGCATAATTTTGTTTTCTTTCTTATTTAAGAAAATGAGAAAACTTTCAACTTAGTATATAAGTAATTTACATGAGAAATCTGAAAGCAAATTTACACTACTACAAAACTCAGATGAAATAGACAGTAACATTCATAATAGCATTATGATGTTATGCGATTCCAGTAGTAAAATTCACAATAATTACAGTAAAAGTTTAACATTAGCCCTAATTTATATCACAATTTGATGATTACTGCTTTAGGTACACATTTTTATTTGAAACATTTTATGGATTAGCAGATCATTTTAATTTTTTGAATCAAGCAAAATCAGAAGATTTTATGTCAGAATTCATTTATTTTATATTATTATTGATATATAAATAAGATATTGCGAGAACTTAAAACAATAAGAATCATAAAAAAAATTAATTTTGATTACACAAATGTATGTAAGGAGTTAAAAATGCTGGCTATTATATCAATAAGAAAGTTTTAAGAATGACAGTTGCTGAATTTTAACAATTTTTCACAAAAAATGTGGGATAATACATAATTTTGTTCAACAATCACCTTAATTTTGGAGTTTTGAACATAATTAAGGAGACTGTTATATAACTCTTCCTAATATAAATCAAGAGCTTCCAGGTTAATAAGTAAATATCTATAAAATTTAAATATTAATTTTTAAGAAATAAAAAAAATCAGCAAAAGGAATTTTTAAAATTGATTAATGAAATTTAAACAGTATAATAAAGATCAAATTTCAACAGAATGTTCTTAGAAGGTAGCATTTAGCTACATATTTATTTATAATTTTTTTTAAAAAAAGATAAAAGTCATATTAGAATTTCTATTTTTATTGAATGGTGATACAATTTACTTATTCGGTTTACCAAAACATTTAATAATGATAGTACCAGAATAATTTGCTTTCACTGGCCAACAAACAAACAAACATACATATGTCAATTCACATGCAACAAAAAACACCATTTTTAATAAAAGCTTTATAGCTGTTTTTTTTTTTTAATTTGACAATCAAAGATATTTAGAAAATAGAGATTTAAAGATTCAAGAAGATAAAGAGTTCTGAATGGAAACCATATGGTTAAAATTTTAAACATTAAAATTGAATATTTTAAAAAAAATTTAAAAACTTCAGATGAGAAGTTTTCTATTTTTTCCACCATTTTTTCAATAAATAAATAATCAGTACATAATCATATGCAAATAGAAACACTTTAGATAAAATGCCCTAGATTTGAAAATACAATTCAGTGAAGTGTATTACATGAATTTTATGTGGTTCTACCAAATATATCAAAAAATATTCAAAAATTGACTCAGAAATTATGTTTTAGAAGCATTTTCTGAGCTTGTGTAATTACTTTCATTTACGAAAGGAAACAAATCTCGAATCCAATCAAGTAGTGTTCACATTTAGTCTGTTATGAAATTAATCACGGTGGGTATGATATCTCTCAAAGTAAGAGAGATGGCAGCAGAGAAAAAATACAACATATCAGAAAGGGAATAATCATAATCTTACTACATTGTCTTTATCTTTCCTTACATTGTAATCTTTAAAATAAACTTACATTTAAAATATATATATTGGCAGACTGTTTGTTTAGTCAATGACTTGCATTGGTGTTATTATTACAACAAAATGCATTGGACCAAATTGGTTTTTACTAGATGCAACTGCTGAAAAGAGGATATGGTCAATACAGGCTGATTTCATAAATATGAGCTCATTTCAATTGAAATGTAAATAAAATAACTTATCTTAAAAATTAAAAGTTTTCATATCTTATCTCTCTCATGAATTTATGTAAACATTTTATACATTTCAACACAATACATATTTTTATATAATTCATGAAAAATATATACTTTAGAAGAATTAAAAGAAAATGTGAACAAAAGAGTGAATTAAACATTAAAAAAGTTTAGCAAAAAATAATTATGAATTTTTATTTTTAAAAAAATGGTAGAAAATCTATTGTATGAAAGTAATTTTTTTCAAGTATTTTAAAGGGTCTAATATATCCTAATTTTGGTTATTAATCTGTACTTTTGATAAGCAACACCACAAATCATATTAATTAACAAACTTAAATGTAATGATAAATATAATTCACTAAAATGTAATGATAAATATAATTCCCTTAAATGTAATGATAAATATAATTCTTTAATTTTTAAAACAAATTGAAATTAAGATTCAAAATTTAAATTTTATAAATAATGGTTACATGTAGTGCAACTACATATCATATTTAATAATTTAATCACTAAGTTATGTAATTTTTTAGTTTCCTTACTAACTACTTTTTTTTAAAAAAAATCACTTTTTATTATATTGAAAATAATTTTCCACAACTGAATTCTGCATATGAAATAAAATTACACATAAAGCTTCTTCTTTTTTTTAAAAGTCATTAATTTACAAACCTTTTCTAAACAAATTTTATCACCAACATTAGCAGGAAAATATGAATTTAGAGCAATTATATCTTCATTTGTTATTTTGAACCTGTTCTCGTGTAAGTGTATTACAGCAAACAAACGTCCGTGGGTCTTTTCCTTGATGTGTGTGTTGATTTTTCCAATGATTTCTGAAAAAAGAAATTATGATTTTTTTTCTATATTTAGATAGATTAAATCATATATGACAGAAATAAAAAATAAAATACAGTAGAATATCTATTTATCTAACTTAATTATTTAACAAAATTTTTTGCCCAATTTGAATTATATGTATGCATTATTTACGCACCATAATATAAATAAATGACTTTTAATTTAATTTCCTTACATAGATGAAGACATGGAAGCCGCTGAATATCCCATGAGTACTTTAATTCAAGTATTACTTTTTAAAATTCTTTCCAACGAAAAAGCAGGATAGTAAATATATATATATTTATATTTATGTATTTTTTACATTAAGAATAACAGCATTTGAAGCATTTCAATAGAGATTATAGTATAAGGGAAATAGTATATATTACGCACTTCAATTTTTAGAAGTAACCAATAATGACATAGTATAGCAGCTAATTTGAAAATGCAAGCTCTTTTTTTCCAATTATTAATTTATTTCATTAATGAGGTTGATTTTAGATATTCAGTAAACTTAACACTTTTCTTTAGACTAATTAACTTTTGATAAATTTGATATTGAACAATTCTTATTTATCATTTTTGCATTTGACAAAAAAATCATTTCCATTTATATAATTATTTATATTTTCATACAGATATTTTAAATACTACTGCTTTTTTTTTTATCATAAACTTAATGCAGTTTCAGCACAAATTACTAACAACTAATAACAGCATTTAGATAAATCAATACCTTATGTTTCTAAATTTTACACATTTATGCAAACCAAATTTGGACCAAATTAGAAGTGAAAAGAAAGTATTTTTAACTTTTCACTACTAATTTGGTCCAACTGGTCTGAGAAATTCTATCCCATAGGGTGAGTTTTTCATTTCAAACAAATGATTCTGAACAAGGATGTCCTAGTTTTGCACCCTACAATCAGTAATAGAAACTGCCTAGCCACAATAGAATTTGCATGTTTGGTTGGGTTGAGTCAGAAGTGAAGGAGTTAAATTTTATTAATATATGTGTTAAAATGAATTAAGTCATCTTCATATTTTAGTTATAATTAATTGACATATCAATAACTTAATTTTATCTGTAATCGAAATAAAAATATTAATTTTCAAAAGCTGAAACATAAAATTTTGTTTAAAAAACAAAGCTTCCTAATAAATAAAATTGATCACAAAAGTCTCTTTGGAATTTTTTTTAATTCAAAAATTTTTTGTTATAAAATAGCAATAAAAAATATTAAATGATGAATATATTTTGCATTACTAAATATAAAAAATATATTTCCATCAATTAACAAATAAAAACCAAAATAAAAAAAAGTAATCACTTAAAAGTTTTATAGCATTTATTTATCAAAATTACATTTAAATTTTCCTGTTTGAGCTTTAAACTTTTATAGAAAAGTAGATACAATTACCATTAGAAATTTGTTCATCTCTGGCCAATTTAGCATCAGGATCTGTTGAAACAGAAGAAACATAGCTTGAATTTTTTCTACAAGCAATTTGTTGTGAAATACATACAGGTGGAATTATCTGCTTTTTGAGTAAAACTTCTGAATTAAGTCTTGAAATATTTCTAATACCTAAGAAAATCATAGGAAAAAATATAATACTCTGTTAGCTAGAATAGAACTTCATTTTTAAAAAAAGCACATTAAAAACATTGGTATAAGTAATGATTAAAATATAGATTTAGTACACATTTCAAATGATTGATCCTTGATGTATATTAAATACAATTCAGATTAGAGTTTAAAGGGGGGGATAATTTCATAGCATACAAATCAGCAAAAGTATAGCAATCTTCTAAATTTTAATACAGGTTAAAAATTTTATATTTAAACTTTTATATTGTAATTTCAGGACCTCATCAAGAAAACTTAATTTGACAGAATGCAGAAATTGACAAATCATTAGATCATCAGTGAAATATGTCAGTCACATGTGTTTTTATGTGCCTTATGACTAGAATATGTTTCACAAAATTGGTTAAGTTCTATTTTCGATTAAAATGGTCATTAGTGTGCCCCCGAGTTTGCCACTAATATGGCAACCCAACGCTATTGTAGTAACCCTAATGATGTTTTGTTAACTTCTTGCTACAATGGTTGAGTTGTACATGAGTTTCAACTCTTTTTAATAAATTCCCTATAAATAAAATTTTCTATTAAATCCATTTTTTGCATCTTTGTCTTTCTCAATTATTTACTGTTCATGTTATCCACACAGTCCTCATGTTCAGTGCGCAGGGAAAGCTACTAATTTCCCGATCCCATGGCTAGCAAAGCTGTAGGATGTTTTTTTAACTAAAAAATTCAGCCCAGTACCTTCAACAGATGTCTGGGGGAAAAAAATGCTTATCGGTAAAAAAAATTATAATTATATTGCGATAAGTGGCAACTGTAACTATCCTATAGAAGTGTATGTTTATTTTGTCTACCATCTTTATTGGCAACTTGGCATCCTTGGTGCAGCAAGGGGCATATTAAACTTCACTTTTACCCTATTTTCAATACAGAATTTCACTATAGTAGTTAATAAATTAAAAAATTATATAGTTATGGAATATGAATTAGATTAAGAGAGTTACAATTATTGCTACTAGTTATTTTTAAAAATATGAAAATTTAACATTAGATCCAAGTAACATTTTACAATAATAAAAGAGCATAGTTTTTTTAAAGATGTGAAATACATACAGTAAATAGCTGTAATAAAAAAAACGTATTGCAAAATGTAACAAAATACACACAGATACGAAAAAAAAAAAACCCAACAGCTTTAAAGTGTATTTTTTCAGATGAGCCATATATACTGAAATTTCAATCTAAATGATCTTCAAAACTTAATCGCTTAAAAAAATCATTATTTTTATCTCAAACAAAACAAATTTTATGTAATACGAGTTTTATAAATCAATTCAAATGAAGATATGTAAATTTGTCATTGATTTTTTTTCCCTAAATAATAGATTAGAAAAGGAGAAAATTGTCTATTCTTATTCGTAACTTATATAACTTTCAATGTTATTTCATGTAGTAACTCATAAAATATCAATGATTAAACCATATTTACCATTAATATTAAAGCTCCTTATCAAATTCATTTTTTTTATTTAAAAAAAAGACAATTACAGAGTAGAAATAATTTTCGTTTGTCTTTTATTTACCATGCCATGCTTCTGTTTATATTTTTCACAAACACGGCTACAGTGAATAATTCAAGGTTTTTACTTTGATTAAGGCCTGACCGCTTACGGTTTTAAAAGCATAGTAAGGTTGGAATAACAGTATACTCTAATCCTTAAAGCTGAAGAGATAAGAGAATATTATTTTAATAATATAAGCTATAGTATGAAATAATAAATAATCTACTGAATGCATCATTTATAATGAAAAGTAATTTCATCATATTGACATCTTTATCCACTATGATGCTAATGTGTCAGGTCAGAAATTTGGAACTGAGTACTTTAATTATGACTCGCGGGTCTTCCTGAGGGCCACTTTCTCCAACCAAAAAGTTTCCTCTCAATCTTCTGAGCTAGTGATTCTCTACATTCTGTCCTGATCTAACGGGGAAGGGGGCAAGGGCACCTCGTAATGGGGTCAATTCATGTGACGCAAAAGTCAAAAGGCATGAACCTCTGAGCATGGCATTTAAGTCTTCATCAGCAACGCTTTCCTCGATGAGCCTGCCATCAACGCACTCCGCCAAATATGAAGCAGAATTTTTATTTACATTCGTTGTTATAATTTTGAGTCAGTTTCCTTCCGCTTTTTAATGTTAAAAAATTAAATTCTCATATTCTGCTGGATGCTTTAATACTGTAGCGTCATCCGTATAAGCCAGATAATATCCTTTCTTCTAAAGGGTCCCTTTTGCTTGATCGGTATGATACTCGGATACAGGCCCAAACGTCGCAGGTTCGTACCGCGCCCTTCAATCGCTACAATACGAAACACAAAAGTTATTGTTAGGATTTTTTTTTTTTTTAAGTTTTCTGTCAACAATTTTTATTTGGGTTGTTAGCTTTGGAATAGAAGGTTTTAAGCCTTCTTCGAAGTCGATGATATCGACGTTTACTTTGAAGAATTCACTCAGTATTTCCATTTACTAAATATACGAAATTTAATCCTAAATCTGTTCTAGTAATTTTTTAGAAAATATCTCCCAAGAAAAAGAAATCGGTAAGCGATTTGCCGAGAAAGACAAATAGGGAACAATCAAACAAAACCAAGAGTGAATTTCTAATTTTCTTTATTGTCATTTGATGAAATTTTTGGATAATTTTGAATAAGCGTGTAAGGTTTTAAAATGTTTATATGAATATTACATTGCATTTTTATTTCAAAATCTTATCTAAATTTTATTGAAGTAAGTAAAAAAAATTCTTTTGTAAAAAGTATCACTTTAAATTAACAACCGCTATAATACTAATTTGGATGGAAGTGAATAAATATCTTTAGCAAAATTATATAACTTCGTTTTTGGAGTGTACTATGTTTCTCCCCAGAGTATTACTTAAAAAAATAATCAACAAGATTAGCAATTTGCAACGATAGCTAGAAGAATTTCAAGATTCTGTGAGAAAGAAAGATTCTTTCCTGAAAATATTCTTATTGATATTAAAATGATGACATTTACAGGTTTCATTAAAAAAAGGATTTCCTATATATATGTTCTTTTTTGAATTCTGAAGCAGAACTTCAAAATTTTAATCTGTCGAAGCATTAAGTTGATTAATGTGTTCGGCTCCTTATTAAATTAAGGATTGGAATTTCAAATGATTTTTTTTATCTTTTTTTCTTCAGATTCTGCTGTTTCAATCATTTTAATTTTGTAACAAAAGTTTTGTATGAAAAGTTTAAATCGTTACCTATATTTCATCCAAAGTCAATAATTATTGAAACATGACAAAAAAGTTTGATTCTGAAAATAAAGACTCCAGAGTCGTTATTAACTGCATTGAATTTCCAATATAGAAGCTTAGCAAATAATTGCCATATGTATTTTATCTATGGTTTTTTGTAATGTGTAAATAAAAATTATGAAGGCATAATTTTATTTTTTTATTCTTTAATGATTTCTATAAATTGAAATGAAATTACTGATTCATAGGTTGCATAGATTGTGTGAGATATGCCTGCCCGACGAGTTTCAGTCCAGTAACCACCTTCTACATGTCTACAGGAGCTTTGGAGAGCTTTACCTGATGAGTGGTGTAATATCCCCCAAGATCAGATAGATAATTTGATACTCAGCATGCCTAGGTGTTATACGGACTGTATTGCATTGTCTGGGATGTATACTATGTATTAACCATCCTATCAACCATGTGATATTGGTTTTTGTAAATAGGGGGGGTTGTAATTTGCACCAAGAAGTTAAGAACTGCAATTTTTATTAATAATATTAAACATATAGCATCTTTTTTGGCACTTTTGTTTCGTAAAGAGGCTTTACAAATAAAGCACATTTATTTTGATTCTCAGTCTTTCTTTCCCTGAACATGCATTATCCTTAATTTATGAACATGAACTCATTTTAAGTTACAGGGAACTATATGATTAAGTTATTTTACTGAAAAATTAATTGCTTTTTCGGTTAGGGTACTCTGAAAATATTTTATTCAGTTTATGGGAAATATGCACAATTTGATGAATAATATATTGAAGTTAAAGTTTTTACATTATAACCCATTTCTCTTTAACCGATTAGACAGAAAATTTTACGCAGATATATTAAGGATAGTTTTGATGTCAAGACTACATATTATATTTTATTCATCTATCACGTTGCATTACATTTTTGCTCTTCCTTGTTCATATAACATCAAACAGACAAATGAATAAATATAGGAATTTTTCTGTTCAAAATTTGGCTCAGAACTACAACTATAGCAACAGAAAAGACTACGAACCATAGTTCATTTGGCTATTTCTTTCGGCTTTCTGGTAAAGAGATAGCACGTCTTCCTCGTGTTTTGGGAGTCCCGGGTTCGGGCATGGTTGTTCTTCAGTGTACTATCTGTGAGGTGCGTGAATTGTGTCCCCATGTAAAAAGGGGCCGTGCAAGCAAATGTGGTGAGTGTGCAGCTAATTCGTACTCTTGTCCCTAGTTGGCGCTGCTTCAAAAAACAAGAGACGCTCCTTTCGGCTTAAATCTGCTGTTCTATCAGCGGGGGGCTTGTCCATTACAAGTGCCATGAGTAACAACCACAACAGCTATTTCCTTCTAATTTTGCGCTATCTTTCTTATATAATTAATCCCAGAGAGACATATGGAAGAACACAGTTTTTGAATTCGTCCAAAGTTTGACACAAAACTATAATTCCCGAAACAGAAAAATCTATGTACCATATTGTATTTAGCTATCCCTTTGCATTTTCTAGCTTTCTTGCTTATATAACCCCAGATAGACGTATAGATATACAGTGTATTAATTGAGAATCAAGCCAAAATCTGTCACGGAAGCGATAATCATAACAAGAAAAAATTATGACAAACTTTATCCATTTACCTCGTTTTATTGTATTCGCATTTGTTGAAGTTACGCAAAAGAGAAAAATGCTTTTACACAAAGAGAAAAATATTTTCTGATGGTGGATTTCTTCCACAATTTGATGGAAATTTACAGTTTTTGGCATGAAGATTCCATTTGAAATTTCGTTCCATTAGCTTTTTCTATTTGTGAATTCGAGTATTCACAAGCAGACTAATAGGATTCCACTAGATGATGGAACTAGACACATTTGACAGTAAGACCATAAGCCAAATTTCATCGTTCTAGCTCAAGTTCATATACAAGCAGACAAATAGACATAATGCCAAAAATTAATTAAAAAAAAAACTCTGACATATCTGAAAATATGAGATTCGTCAATATCTCGAGTGCATTTTCTTGACACTTAAAATCTGTATACTTCGTATACGAATAATATTAATAGACCACAGCAATCCGATTTAATGAAGATATTAAACGTAAATAAATTACGATTTCGGGGTTCTTTAAAAAATTATTACAAGATTTCTTTTTATTGTTTCCGTACATGAAAAATAAGAAGTAATATATTTAAAAAAAATTTTTAAGTCAATTCCTACATAGGTCAACAAAGAAATTTTTTATTTTAGTTACTTCTTATTAAATAATTGCAATTGATAAAAATAATTGATTGAAAAATTATGCTTGGTTAAAACAAAATAAAGACCGTATCCGTTAGAAAATCAATCTGAACACATAGCGGATGCTTGAATTTTCGACACCAAGTGGGGCAATGAAAGGCAAGAATTCTCCACTCCAGACGGGCTAACGTGATGCATATTAGAAATTTCTAATTTCCTTTCTTCTTCTTCTTCTTCTTCTTTTCTTCTTCTTCTTTTTTTTTTTTTTGAAATTCAAAAGTACTTTTAAAAGAATCCGAAAAATAGATCAATTAACAATGTTTAATTTTAAATGCATTAAAAACTAAGAAAATAAATAGAATCATGTGGAATAATCGGTCGAAAGCATGATAAGCCTATCCTCATTAGTGTGGGAAAAAAACAAACTGAAGTCTTACTCATTTAGCGGTGAGGAAATAAAGATTTTTGATGAGAAAATTAGTTTTTTATTAATTGATAAAAATTAATGAATTAATAATCGAAGAAACTGTATTAACCTCAAGTGTTATCATCCACAACAAGATTTTAAAAAATGTATTTGAACTTGAGTGCATGAATAAAAAGTTTTATATTAACGACTGAAAATTTGAACAAGATATATATAGGAAGAGTGTGAATTAATAGTAGGAACTGAAAAATACTTAATTGCCTGTATTACAAAAAATAATATCTAAATATTTTTGATTATACGAGAAGACATAAATGAAGAAAAATTACAAAAATTTCACCAATTAGATAAAATAATAAATGAACGCCTCCAAATCACTTTCTTAAGCTAATGCAGAAATGTCCACGTCCCTTCTCTGGACACTCGCTTCGAAAGTGGCAAGAAGGTCTTTTCACCTTATCAAGGCGCCTTTCATTTTTCACATTTTCCGAAGAGCCGCTTTGTTTCAAGACCTGGGCGTGTCCTCGGCCATCAATTCACTTTTCAAAGAAAATTAACTGAAACACGGGAAAGTTTCCTCTTAACACTTTTTGGGAATTTCTTAATACTCTGAATAAAGACAGGCTAATGATAGACGTTTGAGCCCATTGAAAAATAGACTGAATGGACGGAAAGCGATGACATGACTTGAATAACTGCCCGATATTGATGACAGGAATAAGGCATCGTAAGAATATTACATTTGGGCAAATAATTTGGATAATTTGTGTAAAAAAATGCTGATAATTGCCACTTTTAAAAAATGTGCTTGTAATTAAAAAAAGTAAGCTTTTATCTTAAAAAGTTATGCAATTTTGTAATTATATTTTAATTTTGATAAATGAAAATGTTAAAAAGAATCAAGCTAATGATGATTAGTAAGGCTTAATAAAGAAAGGTTTTATTACTTATTTTA
>JAOUZG010002851.1:12180375-12200420 GCA_026289955.1 Argiope argentata
ATATATATATATATATATATATATATATATGTGTGTGTGTGTGTGTGTGTGTGTGTGTGTGTGTGTGTGTGTGTGTGTGTGTGTGTGTGTGTGTGTGTGTGTGTGTGTGTGTGTGTGTTTAATAGTATTTTAAACTCTTAATATTAAACGAAATTAATTTATTAACTTTAAGTTAGCCCATAGAAACTTCATTCTAAAATATTCTCTTATTTCCTAATCCATTCTACTTTTTCTAGTTAATTAATTCAACAGAAGTTGTGCAAAATATCTGAATCGGCTGCAAGCCACAGATTCTCAAGCTCCGTGTGAGAGATGAAAAGTGTCCAACCAAGCACATTCTTTTTAATAGATCCCTTGCCAGTTAGACGTGTGTTGTAGAAATCCCCATCGAAATCTCATTGTATAAACTCTGTGAAAAAATGTTTTTCCTATCAAAATCTTATGGAATTTAAGACCAGGGATAATGATTTCCTTGTCCTCTTTACAATTCATCTTTTCGTCTTAATTTTGGGTAATTATGCGTTGACCTCGTCGCTTTTGTTTGTAAATAATGCCTGCTCCCCGTGATGGAATAAAATGAATTTAAAAATTCAACCTGTCTTCTCAACCTTCTGCTTATGACAAATAATGCATTATTTGATGTATGTATATGTATATATATATATATATATATATATAATCTTTAATTTTTTTTATACTTTTACTTTGGCTTTCGCATTGATTTAGATTTTTTTTTATTTTATACAAATTAAATTAAATATTTTTCCTTTTTCTACTTTTTGGCAAAAATTTGAAAATCAGCTAAAACTGTTTTTTTTTTTTTTTTTTTTTTTTTTTGGAAATATCGAATTCGAAAACCGGTTTTTCAAAAAGTCAACTTTTGTGCAAATCCTAGTTTGCAAATCTGCTAAGAGACGGAAAGCATGTATTTTGAAGTAGCCATTGACTCGATATACGGTTGTACAGCTGAAATACCATTTGGCGATTCACTGAATAGTTGAAAGCTAATTTTTCTTTTTGGATGCTATGCCATGGGTGTCGTTTACATATATAACTTACCTTGATCGGCATCGATAATAAACTATTTTGCATGTATGAGAATGCGGTTCTACACAGCAAAAATATGATTATGACAGTTGAATGACTATATCTCGTGTAGATGACTATTCATTAACAAAAATAAGAAAAATTAGAGCTTGCAATAAACATTTCCGATTTCCTTCCTATCGCTTAGATTGGCACCAATCATAATAATTTCATCTTCTACCATATTTGTGCGATTAACGCCGACTGACAAGCGCCATTTGCCGTCTGACTTTTGCCGATCACAATTTTAAAATGTAATCTTTGCGCAGATGCAGCAAAAAGGTTGACATAGTTTTATAGCACTCGGATGAAAAGCACGGCAGCGCATAAAATACGAACAAACAAAAATTCATTTTTAAATATAAGATTTTAAGTTCCATTATTAAACATCGATTTTGACTTTAAATTCCATGAGAAATAATATTTTTCTTGAATATTTTATTTATCTTTTGATTTTTTAAATAAATTTAATCACCTTGTATACTAATTACTCTCCTCGGAAAGGAGGACCACCCATTATTCGTGGAGTAAAAGTTGCCGTACAAATAAATAAGCATGTTTGGGTGCAGCAACGGCATGTTGGCATTCGTTTACGCTTTCAACCTTATCGCATCGACTGTGTAGTGAATTCGAATGTTCGATGTGTTTTGGATCTTGAGCCTGAAAGATCACAACTGACGTGTCTCTTATTTTTTGGTTTGTATATATTTATATATCTTGTTCAAGTTTTGAATCGTTAATAATCGTTTATTCATCTACTCAAGTTCAAGTAATTTTTTTTAACTTGTGGGGAATGACACTTGTTGTCAATAGAATTTTTTCAAATATTAATTCATTAATTTTTATTAATTATTTAAAAATTTACTTTCTCGAGAAAAATCTTCATTTTCCCATCGCCAAATATGTAATGCTTTTTTTCCCACTCCTGCTAATGAGGTTAGCCTTAACATGTTTTCGTTCGATTATTTCAAACGATTCTATTTATTTTCTTAGTGTTTGTGGCATTTAAAATTAAACATTGTTTATTAATCGATTTTTCTAACTCACGTCAGAGTATTTTCGAATTAAAATAATACAGCATAAAGAAAATTAAAAAAAATTCTAATCAGAATTGCGTTACCCTAGCTGGCGTAGAAAATTCACGCATTTGCGCAACCTGAATTGGCGTTTAATTTTCAGTTCAAAACCAATGGAGTGTGTTCTGATTGTCTTCTGATTTTTTTAGTGGATACGAACTTGATTTTGTTTTGGCAATCTATAATTTTTGATCAATTATTTATATTAATTGTAATTATTTAATAAAAAAATTAAAATTAATTTTCTTTGTAGGCTTAAGTAGAAAATTGAATTAATTTTTTTAAATATTACTTGTTTTTATTGTTATTTCCTACTTTCACTGCTCATTAAGTTTCATTTAAAAAAAATAACCTAATCATGAATAACCAAAATCTAAGTATTAAAAACTAATAAAGTTCTTCAGTTCTCCAGACCTAATGAGCGATCTTTCATTGAGTCTTCATCGATACTGTCAAAGTTAATCATTCATATTACTCCGTATGCTTATACGGGGAATGGGTAACTCTTTTGTGATAATGTATGAATCAAATATCTCTTAGGAAGACTTGAATATTAGAATGAGAAATTGCTATTTAAGGAAATTGGTTCTTGTTTTCTTGAGCGCACACTAAAGGTACGTTGATTGGTTGCGGAGACCATCGGCTTTAATAATAGAAGTTCGTCATTAGTATGATGTGAATATAGGAACCGGTTCGTAAAAAGGACTATTTTGTGGGAGATCACAGTATCCAATATTTTATTAGTGACTAGCCGCCTTTGGCGACCAGTCGGTTCGCCAGTATTAATGCTCGCTAAAATTTGCTGGCTAATATTTTATGTAGCTGTGTCTCATAACAGGTTTTTCACCAAAATATTTTTAAACCAAACCAATTTTGATAATCATATAATTCATTTATAGTATTATTTAGTATTATTTTCTTCAGATGTTCTGTTCATTGTACCACTCATCTTTCTCTTTCTATCCGAGCAATGGTTGTCCCGGAATTGATATTTTACTTAAATGGTGGAGGGAAAGGTCTAAAATTCTGTTTTTATAGAATAATGAGATTCAAATTTTCATAAATGTAAACATACCAAACAAATAAAGACACAATTGGTTTTCAAGAGATGCAAAAGCTTAAAAACAGCTTGGAAAAGGCCTCGCACAGACGAAATAATGGTGACACCCACACCCTTCTTTTCTTTTCTATCCTTTTTTTTCCACTACTTTTCTTTCTATAAAACCTTTTTTCCTTTTGTTATTACTTTTTTTCTTCCCTGCCCAGACTTTATTTTGAGCAGGCATAGATTAAATATTCATTCCGACTAATAATAAAAGCAACTATTTTCTTTCTTTTTTAAGCATCCCGTTATCTATGAATGAAAACCAACTGACTTTGCGTATTTCTTTCTAAACAAATCATAATTTATTACTTCCTGCTATCTAACTCAGTTGGTGTGGGGGAAGGAAATGAAGATTTTTGGCGGGAAAGTAAGAAAAGTGTCGTTTTAAGTATTTTCCTCGCAGTTTTTTAATTTTTTCCCTCCACAAGAACCATCCTCGTGCCTTAACGAAAATATTTTTTAAAAATTAGCCGAATAGGTCAAGCCGTTCTCCAGTTTTGCGCTTAGCAACGCATTTCGAGTTGCATTTTTATTAATATAGATAGTTGATCATTCCATTACTCTAGGAGTGTTGATTAGTAGGGAGATTTTCTCTCTCTCACTCTCACTCTCTCTCTTTTTACTTTTTTGTATACGAAGTGCAGTAAAATAAAAAAAAAATGTTGTAATAGTTTTAAAAATTTGATCTTGGAATTTTAATGAATTTTCACGTTTCAGACCTTGACTCTGAAAAGACTAATTTCTTTCGGAGTTCAATTCATCTGTCTTTGAACTCGATCACTCAAATACACTTTGGCATAAATTGATGAAATTTGGCATTTGGATTTAATACAACCTTTGTAGATTTCTATCAACTTTTCTGCTAAATGAATAATATATATAATGTATGTACATATTACTCCAAATAAAATAAATAATGCATTCAGAAAATAAATCAGCTCAAACATCTTCAAGTGATGGAAGTGATTTTGAACCAGTTCATTACAAAAAGATGCTTGTTTTCGATTACGACGAGTAGTATTGAATTATGGACATTTTAAAAACTTCTCCATGTCTAAAATAGGAAACTAAATTTTTGAAAAAAAACTTTTTTATGTGTAATTTAATTATTTTATCTGGAAAGTACTTTCACATTACTTCGTAAATTTTCGACAGATATTCTGAGACTTTTTTTTATGCAACCCACCTTCACCAAGTAAAAAACATGTTTCTTTCATATGATGTAAAAAAACAACAACGATATTTCCACTATTCATGAAGTTTCGAAATATTTTTTGAATAATTTCTTTTATACGGCCCCTATCTACAAAACACACACAAAAAAAAAACAACAGTTTTGACAGAACAAGGAGGATTCTGAATTTAAAGTTTAGTTATTTGATCCAGTTTAAGTGGTTTAGTACGTTCAGAATTTTAGTAAACCCAAATTATTTTTGTGAACCTAAAATGTAAGAAAGTTCTAACGTAGATCCATGAAAATTGGTATGTGTTATCTTTACTAAAATATTAGTCTTAGGTCAAATTTTGGATTTAATCGATTGAAAAAAAATCGTTCAAAAAATATCTGTGATATTTTTTGCTGCACTGCATAATATGAAATGCTCGTGCGAATGACTGAAAATAAAAATCTGAGTTCTTCATGTCTTTAATATGGAGGGTGAAGGATAGCTATTTTATTGCAGAACATGCGGGAAAGATTTGAGGTGACCACTCTAGAAAAGAATAAAAGTGAATTCGCTTTAAAATACTGCAGAAAATCCTCAATGCCCAGGGTACTTTAAAAATTGGAAAGAGCCAAGACATTTAACTATTTTGTGTGTTTGATAACCCAGTCTTATTAATGCATCGAAGCCCTGTTTTAATACTAGACTTCAAGAATTTAATATATTTTTACATAAAAAATATATGTTTTGAAAAACTGCATGTAATTCAAGAAATTTATTTTTGGATTTTAAAGAATGTTTTCTCAAAATATTAAAATAATTAAAATATGCTAAATGGTTACATTATAAATTAAATAATATCTCAGTGACACAACTCATATCACAACGATTCTGCATTAAAAATAAAAGTTCCTTTTTACCATTGATAATTATACCCAGGGGGGCACTTCGAAATGAGGATGAGATGTTTCAGGAATGATAATCGGATCTCTTCACCCTGGTGGGTAAACTGATAGGTGGGGGTAGACTCCTCCCATCGATGAAGGGGCGTACTTCGTACAGGAAGGGTTGTACCGTGGCCAGTAATGGCTATTAGGACTCAACTACAGTTCCCGCCGTGTTTCTGATTCTCCGGTTCGGTCATAGAGCCTCCGCGGTTTAAATGTAGGTGCCTTCGGGTGGATCGGAGAGTCTGACATGAATCTTTAATAATTTTACAAAACAATAAAAAATACAACAAAAAAATAAAAATATTAGAAACAATAAAAAATTACAAACAATTTAAAACAATAAAAAAACATAATTTTTACGAATAAAAAATATTTTGATTTTATTTTTAATTGTAGAACAATTAATACAGAAATTATCCTGGTACTTTTAGAATTTTCTAGTTTAAGTGGAGTTTTAATACCGCTATATAATCTAATGGCCTTTTCTATAATTTTTTTAAGTCATTTAAAAAAAGTATTTCCATACATTCATTGTTACTTTTTCAAATAATCATATAAAATTTATAAACGAAATAAAAGCATGCATCCAAAGGGCTACACGATCCACTGAAGGGTTATAGCCTTCTGGGCGAGAAACAGCGAATTAACTAAAAGTATAAATCGAAAAGATTCATATATTAGCATAAATGTTGCTTGTTTCCCCAAGAGTAATCAGATAAAGAAATGTTCATGAGTGCAACAAAAATTCCAAGCATATCTTCTGTTATTTTCTCGTATTCTTTATTCCTATCGTTTTTTACAAAAAGATAAATAAACAAATAAACAAAACAATTTCTGATTAGTACAAATATGTTGAAAATCTCTTATACAACATTAATGTTTACAGTTTCTTTACACTAAATTACACTATAAATCCATAATCACCAAAATATTTTCTATTTAATTTTAAAAAATAATTTTATTCGCTCACTAATTTCTATCTATGAATGAATGGAAGAATTTCTCCTGTGAATTAAAATCTTAAATTATTCTGGGAGGAAAAAAAACATGTATAGGTCATTAACTATTTTTGCTATTAACTACTGCTGCCAATGACAGCTTTAACAAATTAAACTATTGTATTCTTTTTCCACAATGAGATGCAAGAAAGTAGTAGTATATTCTATCTTTTAAATATCCTATGTGCAAGTTTTTTATACGATTAAAGAAAAGCGAAATGATTTTTCCTTCACATACATGCTTGAATAAATGATGTTGCCTTATTTATTTTAAATTTTTTTCACCTCGAAATACCAAAATTAAATTTAAAAAACAACAGTATAAAGCACATGATAAGAATAGAAATTTTGATATTATTTAATCACATAGCGAAATTTATTTACCTTTAATTGCCCGAGCAATATCGTTTTTTTTTTTTTTTTGAGAAATTAATTCCATGTTAAAACAACTCACAAAAAAATGCTTATCTACCAGTGTTTGGTTTTAGATGCATGTTTAGATGTAGTAAAATAATTTATGCTATCAAAACAGCTGCCGGGGCGTTTACACTTTTTTTTTGGATGAAACAAATTAAGCTTTTTTTTATTGTTATTATCAAATGTCTCCTGCAGGCGTTATTTTTTATTGTTCTTCTATTATTTATTCTTCTTTGGTTATATTAATTTCTTTCTAGACAATGTAATCATGCATTGCCAGTTCTTGATATCAATTGAAAAACAATATCAAATTACATACATTCCAAAAGTTTTAATTAAAAAACAATATTAAATAATATATGAACTATTATTTAATTTAAAAGAATTGTTTTTCTTTTCTAAGAACATAAATTCAGAGCTTCCCATTTGCACCCAAAATAATAATGATAGAGTTATTGTGAATATCTTTTTAACATGAATTATTTATTAAAAATACTTTGCATGTAATTGAATAATAAAATTTTTTTATATAAAAATGAAAGGTGGATAAAATTAATTTAAAAGAATTGTTTTTCTAAGAATATTCTTAAAGAATTCAGCCATTTGCCCATAAAATAATAATGAAAGTGTTATTGTGATTATTTTTAATATTGTTAATAATTTATTAAAAATACTTTGTATATAATTGAATGATAAAAAAATTATTTAAATAAAAAATGAAAGAGGAAAAAAATTAATACAATAAATTTTTTTTGAAATTTTATAACATTAATAAAGATTTGTAGCACGTAACTCATGAAATCAATTCAAAAATTGGTCACTCTTCAACGACAATAAACTAGACTCAATTCGTTGTGTAAACATAAAAATTAAATTAATAAATAATAAACTCTCATTGAGCCTTTTTGCAATTATTTCAGCAGTATTTGATCCAGAAATTCATTTATTATGAAAAACTGTAATACAAATAAAATAAAGAACTGAATATGTTAATAGACGATTAAATTTTATTACATTTCTTAGATTCTAAAAAATAATAAAGTTTTATAAGAAAAATCTAATAAATAAAAAATAATTATTCGCTATTATTTTAAAATTCGAATTCTAAAAAAATAATTATTTCTTATTATTTAAAATTCGAATTCTAAAATGTAATTATTCGCTATTAATCAAATATTCTAATTCTAAAAAATAATTATTCATCATCATTCTTAAATTCTAATTCTAAAAAATAATTATTCACTATTATTTTAAAATTTTATTATTTCTTATTTTACGAAATAATTATTCATTATTATTCTAATTCTAAAAAATATTTTTTTAAAGTAAATAACTAACTCTTCAGTACAAATATTACTTTTAATGAACATTTGTTTCATGAAGCTTTTACGACAACTTTAAAAGAAAATGAAAAATTCGTTTTCACTATAAAATGAATAAATAATAACTTAAAAAATTATTTCATTAACCGAATAGTTAGAAAAATAAGTAGAATATTCTAGACGTTTTATTGAAATACACTTTCAAATTGAAATTATATCCTAAATATGTCTTCAGTATTAATACGTTCACCTGTAACTGCGCATGTCCCACAAAATAAAGCGCCGACAAATAAAACGGTGAAAAAGTTCGACAGCGATTGCACAGCTCGGTTTAAAACTCTTCAAATCGATTGAGTTCTTCCGTGGGAGAAACATCTCTGGGATTCTTCCGAGTTTCAAAAATCGTTTGCTTTAGAACTGCAGGAACACGTGTTTCATTTCCGTTTATATAGATTGATCTTTTATCTTTTAGTTATTGGCATCAAATTATTGCTGTTTCTGTTCCAGTGAGAAATTTAAATTAGTGAGGATTGTTCTGAATTCTTTAAAAATATGTACTTGAAATGCAGCAGCGGCGTTGAAATATGAAAAAGTAAGTACATTTATTAAAAAGTATTCTTTTTAAAATAACATTTTTAACTACAATTACTTCTTTTACAATAAAAATTGTTGAAGAAATTTCATAATTTGTTTTGATAAATTTCTAAAAAAAAGTTAAAGATTGTTCATTAAGTTATATTTCGTTTGAACGTATTTAAATCATTGAAATTTTTTTCGTTAAATTATAGAGTTTTAAAATTATTATAAAATCAAATTATCTCTTAAGATAAGTGAAGAAATCTTTCATTTCTTTGTCATAACTGCATAAAAACCTATTTATTTAAGAATTTTCTATTTTTTTTTATTTTCAGAAATTAAAAATTCAATTACCTTATTATTTTTGTTAAGTAATATACTCTTTGTCTAACCTTGCATTCGATAATCAAGTTTAATTGATATTTTGTTTTCTCGACAAAATATTGAATTATTAATATCGAACTTTCATTTTCGAAATTTTCTTCAGTAATTCAAAATTACCCACTCTTAATTTTAGATTGATCTATTCAGCTTTTATAAACTAATTATAATGCTATTTATTTCTATTTAGAATGTAACTAATACTATTAGCGGTGCATTTTTTTAAAGTATATAATAACAGATTTTAATTTTACTACTTAAATTAATGAGAACATTCTCTTTTAATTAAAATATCTTTAGACTTCAGAACAAATTTCAATGTGAATTTGTGAAAACTGTCTTTATGAACATAATTAAAAAAATTCTTATGTAAGTATTATTTTGTGCATAACCCTGAAAGATAGAATTTATTTTTCAGTGAACGAAATAAAATAAATAATAAACAACGCTGCAAATGAAATGAAAAGAAATTAGAACAAATTTTATTGTATTTTATTTTTGTTCTTAAAATTATAATCATGTATTAATAATTATTGCTATCAGTTGGGAACCTATGTCAAATCCCAGATGTTAACAACACAAAAGTGGGAATATTTTTTAAACAATGGTTTTAGTTGTTTATTTGAAAAGAAATACTAGTTCAGTTGATATTCAAATTATTCTTATTTCGAATAATTTTTCACTTTTAATACCGAAAACTATTTTTCTGATTTCATTTGAATTTTGCAAAGCTTTGATATATAGCTAGCTGTAAATATAAATTTAAAAAAAATTTCCAAAAATATTACTATGAAGCATTTTTGTAATTTTTATTTATAAATATATGCATAGTTTTTCTCCACTATTTAAGACAATTATAGCATATAAATTGAATAGATATTACGATGATGAAAAAGTAATATTTTTTATTGATTATTCACCTTTAAAGTAAGTTGTAAAAAGAATCCTACATATGTTAAAATAAATAAAATACATTTGATTGGATCATTTGCGCGAAAAAAATGCGCCTTTTGTACGTGGAAAAAATGGAAAAAGTATAATTTCTTGAAGCAAAATTGTTTTTTATTGAAGACATCATTTTACTTCTCAATGTACAATGCACAAAACGTATCAAGAAATGAGTAAGTGAAGAATGAAGCACCCCATTCAAACAACTCTTTTAAATTTTTGAATTGTTTGTGGTACCAAAAGAAAAATTCATTTTCCTTGGATTTCTGATACATTCTCTATTGGAATTTCGATTGCAATAAAAGTTAGCTAATTTGAAAGTAGTTTGAAATTGTCACCCATTAAAATAAATTCATCACCGATTGCTACATAGCTTGGGACTATAAGAAGTCTAGAGTGGTTTATTAGAACAAAACTTTACAAAACTTTATCCCTTCTCACTGACCATCAAATATTCAATTCTAGAGATGTGTTGTTCGTTGGGCCCATTTAGAGAGATACATGGGAAAGCTAATTATTTATTTTATTGAATGAAAGCAGTAATATTTTGTAATTTACATTTTTTCAAAATGATAATATACAGGTTAGCAAGAAATAAGTTACACATTTCAGAGAGCTCTAAAATGCGTTCTATTAATTCAAATAAGGTAAAATTTGAACTATAGATTATTCAAATAATGCGCTTTACATTAATTAATTAATTAAAAAATTAGTACAGAAATCGACAAATAGAGGGCGCTGCAACACAAATGGCATTTACTTACATATATTGAAAATGTGAAACATTATTTGCGTTTCAGCACATATCTATTACCATTTTTATTTGAAGAAAATAAGGCGGATTCTACACGAACATCAATTTTTTCTCTATTCTTCATGCCTACTTTGCAAGAAAAAGCGCTACTGGTGAAATTCTAACAGAAACACCAAAACTCCGTTCATCCTCTAACGGAATTTCGTCGTATGAAGCAGATACGAAGTGATTCAACGTCTTCAGCAGCCATATGCAAGATGGTGTAGAAATTTGAAAAAAACTGGACAACTCGGCATTCTTCCAGGTCGAGGGAAAAAATCCCGTCTTACAGCGCCGAAAATGTTGCCACCCTCACTCGTCGCCAGTAGTCAGTCGTCACATAATAGGGTGAATTTTTCCAATTGTTTCTCGTGTTCAGGACGTATTCAACTTTTATAAAAAATCGTGCAGCAGATTTTGCATTTTAATTCTTACGAAATCAAGTCAGTTCACCTGTTGCAGGAAGGGGACTTAGGTCCGTAAAATGTGTTCGAATAGTGGTTGATACAATTTGGCCATGAAACATTCTGTGGTGGTAAGGCCCACTTCTGCTTTAGTGTATAAGTTAACACCGACAACTCTTGGATTTTGGCAGAGGGAAATTCTCGCATTATCACGTTAAAAACAACTCTTGCATCTTGTAAAAGTGAAAGTACTGCATGGTTTTGCAGCTACCTTTATCATTGTACCGTATTTCTTTACAGAGTTAACTTCAAATGAAATTCAAGCCTTTTCATCACAGGACTTTAGAACCATAATATGCTGAAGGAATTTGTAATGCCAACTATTGTACAGCTTAAGTGCCTTCAAGACATCATTTTTGTACAGGATTGTGTTCCATCTCATATTGATCATCTCTTAAAGCAATTTTTAATACAGCATTATACAAAAGCACGAGTTATCAGCAGTCATTTCCCACTAGCATGGCTTCCTCGCTCGTCGGGCATCACCCCTTCTTAAAACGTGGGGTTATTTGAAGAACAATATCTACCGTGAAGGGCCATCATTTCTATCAGATCTGAAGAATAACATTCGACGCCATAATCAGACTCACTCCGGTCATCTATAAAAAATATGGTTCTCCAATGAGAGCATAGTGTGAAAATAAAGGTGGACATATTGAGAAATTTTAATTTAATTTTAGTTAACAATTATAAACCATATTAAATGGTTTTATATGCATTACAGCGACGTCTAATGATGAATTTTTCTACTATTTTTTATTTAATAAATGCAAAGCGCCTCATCCCAATAATCTGTAACTCAAATTTTATCTCATTTAAATGAATAGAATGCCTTTTAAAGCCCTCCGGATTGGGTAATTTATTTTTTGCTATCCCTACACTTATGATTAAGTTGCAAAATGGTAGAATAAGAAAAAATTATAATATTTTTTCTTCCAACGGTTATACTATTCTGCTTACTTTTATGGAGGGATTTTCTGTAACTGAAACATGTGTTATATATCTATGGGCATATAAATTTACAGTTTAAAATGTATTTCGGACGGTTTTATTGAAACTTTTGATTTCCACTTAGGTAGTTTGGGAGAAGAATGATTTTAATGTTTCACTTACTCCTAGTAATCATCCTTAAATATATCCCTATTTTATATTGAATTTTATCTGCAAATTAAATTGGTCTTAGAAAACGATTCCATATCTTAAAAGCACAAATTTGTGATATTCGGCTTTTTCTGTTACTGGAAAAGGTGAAACTGCATTCCAAGCGAATTACAACTTCCCAGGCACATGAATCGCTTAAAGGACTCCATTTCGATCTCATATTCGCCAATGAAAAGCATTAATCGATACTTTATTCTCATATTTTGCTTTGATTATTTCAAATTTTATTTATTAGGAATATAACTTGTTTCTGACAAAATAAGAAAAATTTGCATATTTCGATATATTACGGAATTTTGCAAAGTCATTTCCCCTTTTCCTTTCTCATTTATGGGAACCTCCCTGACCTAAAAAACCATTTTTGGAAAATTTCTAACTGTGTGAGATAAAAATAACTAAAAAACGCTTTGTTCTAGAAGTTAAAATTTGGTATAGAACCTTTACATCAAATTTGAAGATTTCTATCAAATTTTGAGAGAGATCTTTTCAAAGGAAGTCCATCCGTCTGGTTGTTCGAATATAACTTATGCAATAATTACAAAACAAACATAGTTATAGGATAAAATAACATATAATATAGACATCTTATACATATAGTATAGACACCTATCAAATATTCATATTATTATATACATATAATATATAAATATAACATATAATTATATGAATATAATAAATATACATAATATTATATACATATAATATAAACACCTATCAAATTTTGAACCAAAATAAACTTGGGATTGGCTGTCTGTCGGTCTGTACGCTCTGTACAGAAACATGCAGAAAAACGTAAGGATTTAAATATTCAAATTTGTTATAGGATTTTGTGAGTGAAAATGCAGCTTTGTACGAAATCTTTGCTTCAATCGATTGAAAAAAACTTTAAAGAACAAATTCGAATTTCAGATACTTTTAACCACACGGCAATAATTACCAAAACATTGTAATAATGCCAAAAAAAATGGCCAAATGAGGAAACGAAAGAGTCAGTAAAAATGCTAAATTCATGTAAAAAGTTGATATCGCAAGTCGTCGTCTGAAATGGCAAATTTATTAGAGATTATGCGAGAAAGTTTATGGGGGACCACTCCCTCAGATTCTTAAAAAAGAAATTTGATTATGTTTCTGTTTCATACATTACAAATAATAATCATTAAGTTTTTTTGTGCAATGTTGTTTATAACAAAAATTTAAGGGAAAAAATATTCAAAAATCAAAAATAATAAACTAGAATGATAATAAATAATAGCAGTATATAAATGAACAGGACTAATTTTAAAACCAATGATAAAATAATTAGGAAATGTAATGAAATCTTTTTTTCTTCCAAATGGAACTATTTCTTTCGAAATAAAACGATTCCCGAAAAATTATAATAATTCCAGTGGATTCTTCAGTTGCGAAATTTTATTTGAAGAAGATTAAGAATTTACTTCTCGACAACAATTTAAGTTCAAAAAACAAAATGTCTATTCTGTTTTGAAAACTTACTGAAAAATATTTTAAAGAATTTAGTTTCCAACTTCTTTAGCAGAAAATATTTCATTTCTTTTCAAAATAAGCAAATCAACACCTTATTTGAATTCGAGAAATATTTCGAAATACTTGAGGATTATAATAATACTCTGAGAAGTAATATATTGCAAATTTAATGCATTGTTTTTGAGTAAAGTCTATTTATTTCAAAAAGAAATTGTTTGTAAACTTCATTGATGCAATCATAACATTGTTATTCAAGTATAGTGTTTTGCATGATGGAAAACGCACGAAAGAACTGAGCGAGGGAAAATGTTATTTTCCTGAAACAATAAGATTACCTTGGAAAGACCTAGAAATTGAAATCTTTATATTATTCACCATGCTCTATCCATATTTTGTTGTGATAAATTTACTTTGAAGATTCATTCTTCGAAATAGGTTGTTTAAGCAAAATTTTAGAAAATCTTCTACAATAATTTATTTATATAAGAAATATCTTATTAGTAATAAAAAAGGGGTATGTATGATTTGTATTTTGAAAAATATTGTTTACGTTTGTTGAAACGTTTATAAAATATTATATAAATCTGAAAAATATTATTTTTAAATCAAGAATCCAAGGCTATAATCGGAATGAAAATATTCTCATTTCTTTTATTGGTAAAAATTAATAAATGAATTAATTTACAAATAAATAAATTATAAGAAAGAACATATATACTTCTTTCCAGAAATAAAGATTAAAAGGAAAACTCCAAATTCAGCAAACGGTTTCTAATCTGTAAAATTTTATCATAAAGTTTTATATCATAGATTTATTTTAATTTTAAGTATCTCCAATTTTCTAAATCTTTTGACATTTAATGAAATAAATTTAATCCTATCAAACTTAGAAGAAACTCACAAACATAAATTTCTAATAACATATGATCAATTCATTTTATTTTATTTGACTTTTAGAAGATTCGTTTGATTGATTCAATTATACATAAATCAACTATGATACACTCAATGTATGTAAATACAATTTAAAGACAACATTTCATCAATTTTAAGTGGATTAAAAATTGATAAAAAGCCATATTGCTGTTCTTATTAGACAAAAAGGCATTCAATTTTGACATGAAATATTTCCAGAAACTTTTTAAAAAATAATTTGTTAAGTCTTTTTCAAATTTTATTGTTTGGTAATATATTATAATTAAAAATAGACATATTTAAATATTTATTTGTATTCCAATATTAAAAGAAGAGCGTTACAGTCGATGCAATAAAATTGATTCTATTCATAAATTATCTGTAATTATAGCTATATAAAAAATAAGCAACTAATTATAAGCTAACTGCTATAATTAGCAAATTTAAATAAATATAAATATTTATAATAGTTTAAGATAAATATATAAAACAAACAAGCAACGAATTACAAGTTAACTGCTATAATTAGGAAATTTAAATAAATATAAATATTTATAATAGTTTAAGATAAATATATAAAACAGTTGAAAAAAATATTGCATACTTTTCCACCTTTATCAACCTATTTGTTAACCCTTAATATAGATTCTGTTTATTTTCAATTAACTCTCTTATTAAAATCGATTCTTCCGATTCCCTAAAAATAACTTTTAAGCGTTAAATTTTAATATATGTATATTTGTATATGAAGCCGTATTATTTTAGTACTTTCCCACCTTTTCTTTTTCAATTTCTACTATTAGTTTACGCTCTTCCTATATTTATTTATATATTTTGTTCAAATTTTCAGTCGGTAATAAAATGCTTTTTATTCAGCCACTCAAGTTATATAGTTATATATATATATATATATATATATATATATATATATATATATATATACCTTGTTAAATTTTTAATCGTTAGTAAAATTCCTTTTATTCATCCATTCAAGTTCAAATACATTTTTCAAACTTTCAGTGGATGACACTGGATCTTAATACAGTTTGTTAAAAATATAAATTCATTAATTAAATTTAATTGATTTTGCAACAAAGTAAAGTCTTACTGCTTATTATTCAAAGGCTAATTAAAAAATATATAAATTTAAAAAAAGATTTCAAGACGAGTAATTTGTAGTGTTAAAGACACGGCTTAAATACCATGCAATGTTTTAAATTATTTTGCATTAATTTTAGAAATCGTTACGAAAAACTGAAAAAGTTTCATTGAAATTAATTTAAATTTTAAATAATCATTACTGCCATTCAAAATATATTTCTTCTAAATTTCTTGAGGGGAGAAAGAGCTGTCCTGAGTCGCTGTTCAAAGGGTTTTCGATAGAGACTACAGAGATATAATTACATTCTCTTTTACTATTAGTAAAGATATGGATGACAAATATTTAAACCCGAATTAATGTTTTATATTTAAATAGAGATTTAAAAAATAGAGTTTTCAAAACAAATGAATTTTGATTTAGCTGTTACATGGAAGAAAGTGGATATATTACTGCAATAATTAATCCATGAAACATTATGCATTAAATTAAAAAAAGTCTATATAGACTTTTTTTTAGGCTGTAACAGACATCACACTATTTATTTTATATAAAAATCTTTAAACAAGATGCTGATATATATTTGAAATTACGGCTAGCTAGGGCTCGAAAGATATCTCAAACTGTGTTGTTATGCCTACGTTATTTAATTTTTACATACAATTTCAATTTCATGTTATGAGATTTATGATTGCAGCTCAATTAGTATTTCAGTTTAAGTTCTTACATTTCACTCGAGGAAATTAAGGATTTGCTAAAAGTAAAATGAAATTGGCTTTGAATTTGTAAGTAACTGTAACTTTATAAAAACATTATAGCATTAAGTTAAATTTAATCAACATATTATTGAGTTGCAAATATTGCGTTAAACATACTTTTCAGAACACGAAATTTGATACCGATAAAGCTGAATGTAGTTCGTAAAATCTTATATTGCTGGCTTCTCAATATGGATTGAATGCTATTCTTAGTAAATGAGGCCAGTTATTAAGAAATTTAATCCTTATTTTCAACAAAAGTCAGTTAAATGATTAAATTTCTCTGCTGTAAATTTAAATGCATGTACTAATTTACCTAATCATTGTTGTTTAATGAATTTCTGAAATTAATTTGCATAATGAATGGCTTCATATTATTTTTCGAAATTTAATCCTCAAGAGTTCCCATTTTTGTTCCAATTACATCACGAGCACAATATAAATTCAATACTAAATGTCATTTAATATCAAATTTCACTCTGCTCTTCGTTGCACTCTTCAAGATGCATTATGGATTTAGAAAGTAATTGTACGATTAAAAATTAAATTTTGTTTAATATACTCGTATGATATCGCAAGCACAATATAAATGTAAACATGTGGTTCATCTAATATTTAAATACATACCTCTCTAAGTTGCATTCAATAATATCTATACGCAACATTAAATGGAGTCTCCTGAAAGTGTCTGTATGTTGGAACCACAAAAACTCGAAAAGCAGTTCAAGGATATTGAAGATATTTAGACCATTTTGATGAGTATTTGTTGAGGGCGGTTTTAGTTCATGAAACTCATATCAAAATAAAAATGAGTTTTATAATTGCGATTTTAATTTATCTGAGCATGCGCGAAAACCTCAAACTACGCATGAGCAAATAGCAAGAGCTATTCGATACATTTATTTGTTTACGTCTGATTTTAAACAGCAATTCAAATCTTATTATGTCGAAAAGAAGGAAATCCAACCTCGAAATGTTCGCTTGTGTTTTGTCTACGGACATATCATATTTTTACCTTTCTAACAGTCTAAATATTTCTGAATGTGTGCCATAAAAAATTGTTTTGTAGCTATTTTTGATAATTTCTAAATATTTTTTTATATTTGTTTGATGTTGCATAACATGCCCATGTCATTTCGGATGGAGGCTAGATGTAAGTTTAAAGCTAATTTTTCTTCTTGGATGCTATGCCACGGGCAACACCATGCGGGAACTGCTAGTTTATAATAGATTTAAAAATTAATGGGCCATATATACACTGTGGTGACAAAAATGATGGAGTAACAATATACAAACATTCAGATAACTATAGTCTAGAGTACAAAATGTATAATTGGACCTTTCATTAGAACGTCTTTAATTTGCATGCAACTGAATCATGTGAAAAGATTTCGGACTTGATTAGGATTTCACAATGGAAATTAACAGATTTTGAACACAGAAAGTGCTGGGTATACTTAAGAAATAATCCTTTTAGAAACAATCTGCCACCATGGACAACGTAGTGGTCGACCGCCTGTATTTAAGGACCGTGAACAGTAACGAGTGAGTAGAACTGTGAGGCTTAATAAACAAGCAACACTGCCTAAAATATTCACATAAATCATCGTGAGACGTATGATAGTGTGGATAGTGTGATAAAGAAAAAAAATTAAGATAGTGTTATAAAGAAAATAAATTAGCTGCTGGTAGTAAATATATTTTTTGTATAAAAATGAATTGACATTAATTTGTCGGAAGATGAAATCGGTCTAAATCATTTATTATTTAAATTTTAGTACTTATGCATTTCAAAACTTAACTTACAAGAGTCTTGTTATATTCCTATACAATAATTTCAGGGTGCGAATGTAATCTTCTTGCGTTTTTTTCACGATTCTTATAAAGCTTTGTTAAGATTTATGCATTAAAGTAAGATATGAGAAAGATATGAAAATATACTGTAGAATTCCCTAAAAAAGTTTTAGAAAAATTGAATATAGTTTTAAATAAATGCATCACTGTTTAAATATGTATAAAAAATAGTTTTCAGTTGTAAATCGTCTTATTTGAAACACTTTAAATGTACCATTTAATTTCATGGTTAGGAAAAAGCTGTTGGTAATAAAGAAAATATAGAAACATTGATCGCAGTCCTAGAATTCATCATTGTACATAAAAAAACATTGCTATTTGATCTATTTAAAATAATGGATTCTGTAAATCAACAATTCTTGCTCGAGCAAGGAATAATCAAAATATTATATTTTCTGTTATATATATATATTTTCGAATCGAATCTCTCATTTCGGAAAACAAATTCAATTTATTTAGCTAATATTACTCCAAATATTCCATTTACTGAAACTAGCCATCTACGTACTAAATTCAGCATTATATAACTTTTTTCGCATCTGTAAATTTGTTTTGTAATAGAACTTCGCTTAACGAGCATAATTTGTTCCCAAACTTTACTCGTAAAGCGAAACATTTGTTAACGATTTTTTTCATGGGTTCAGTCTAAAATAGAATAATGCGTTCCATTTCGGAAAAAAAAGATACATACAATTTTTATAATAACGCAATTTATTATTTATAATACAGACTTTTTTATATTAATGTTGCCTGAAAATTTTTGATTTTGTCTACGCTTCAAAATTCGGTGGAAATAAGACGCAGTATTATCGTTAAATTTATAGAGTAGGTAACTATTATCTTATTAAGATGGTTGTTTTCAATATATGAGGCAGCATTTTCCTTTTTTATTCACAATCGTCCATTTTTTACAGACAGAATTTTCTCCTCTGCAATTTCTTGCTGTAATTTTGAATGCAGTTCCTGGTTTGTGCATCTTATTCAAATATTAGATCCTCGAATCGCAATAAAAAATTATGATTCTTATTGAAGTATTTCAAATATTTTCCTTTTTCTTTCTCTCTTTCGCACTGTCTTCCTTCTTTTTTTTCTTTTTGTATACGTAGAATACAGAAAATATAATAATCGTCAAAAAATTCGAGGGAGAGATGTTAACGAATATGTACGAATATTTAGGAATACGAATATATACATTTAGGAAAAGAACTGCCCATCTATCTATCTGTCTGTGACGAGGATAACTCAAAAACGCTTTGAGCTAGATGAATGCAATGTAGTAGACGATCTTATGCCACATTTTTAGATTTCTATCAAATTTTGAGAAATATCCACTCAGGTAAAGTCTGTCTATACAAGTATTTGAATGTAGATTAACACGATAGTTGCCAATGAAGAGAGGTTGATGGATTAAGAGATTTAACATCTATTGTCAATTACCGGTTAAGTTTTGAGTCAAATCCAACAAAGGGATTATCGTCTTTCTATCTGAACTTT
>JAOUZG010002851.1:12230420-12248622 GCA_026289955.1 Argiope argentata
TAGATTAATTTTTCAAAGAAATTCGACTTAAAAGAATTATATATTTATTTATTTTTCATAGCAATAAACAAATCTTTGTATTCGGTGAATAATTTCGCATCTAATTATTTTTCGAAGTGCAAAGGGTTAAACTTTCACTTTCAATTTTCCTAGCTGGTAAACTGAGTTTTGGAGCTCGACCGATTTTGAGATGAAATAACAGCTACGATGTCATAGTTCTCTGTCAACCTTTTAAAAACGCATCTGCTTTCAAAGAAACATTAATAATAATAAAGCAATACTGATAAAAGCGGGTAAAAAAATATGCGGTTAAAAGATGTTGATGAATATTGGAATTCATGATCATTTCCTTTTATGATGGATATTACCATTTCGAGCTTCTATTATTCATTGCTTTCCATTATTCAATGCCCGCTAACGAAAACAACATCCTTCTCTCAGATGATTAAAAAAAACTTTTCGATTTATAATTGTGTGAATATAAATGATTCGAAATATAATGAATTATTTAACATGTTGAAGTTTATGTGATTTGTGTGATAGAAAACATTGAAAACGCTCTACAAAGCAAAATGTTGCATTCAAGACTGTCACATTTGGCAGGAAGTTATTCTTGGGAAGGGAGGCGGTGGCTTTTAAAATTTTTTACTTACATATAATAAAGATGGAAGAGTGTTTTTGTATTGGTCTTTTATAGGCCAGCCGTTTTACACAAAGCTACAAAACATGTCACATTTACATTTCGAAGATGGAAATGTGAACTTCGGTGCTTTCTTTGAATTTTAATTAATTAAAAATTGAAATATCTTAATGTTTTTCAGCAATAACTTTTGAAAATGTTACTGTAGAAAACTAATGTTCCCATCCTTTTAAAAATCAAGAAATAATCTGTTCAATTACAACAAAGTTTTAATCTACAAATTGAAATTCTGTTTTTAATGAATTCTCAGAAATTAATTTAATTATATTTTTCAACAATTTATTTTACGCAAAATTAAAATAAAACTTAAGCCATACGAAAATGTTATAAGTGCATGGGGAAATTTTTATCAGTGCTTTATAATCATGTTGACAAACACTCATACTGAGTTCATATTTACTGCAAAGTCAATGCAGAAAATTGTAATGTTTGCCTGTGTTTTTTGCGAAATGGAATAGAAATGAAATGTGATAATTTTTTTATAAAATAAATGAGGGGAAAAGTTTTCTAGGGTGATTTAAAATAGATGTAATTAAATTAATAATTCAGTTTTAATTTAAGGCATAAATAGTTTAATAAAATCAGTATGTCTATTTAATAAAGACCCAACAGTTAATTTCTCAAACTTTATTAATTGGCATGTATATTTTACAGAAGTATGGTCTGAATAAAATATAGTTAGAATCAATAAATATTCTGATGAATTACACATTTTAAATTTTTTACAGATCTCCTGTAATGTAAATAATGTTTAATAAAAAATTATCGGGACACTCATATTTCAAATAAAAATTTTCTCTTCTTTTGAAGTTAAAACCGATTGAGTTATGAAAATTTGAATATTTTTATTTTGTAAATATGCGTGAATTTAGAATCTTTCATCGACCGTTTTGACGAATATACGCCAAGCAATGCTTAATCTTGCCCCAAAACTGATTGTGTAAAATAATGAAATCATTGATTTTTCTATAATAATGATATTCAAAATTTTATTATTTGATTAGGCTTGTTAACAGAAGTTTCAAATGTCATATTTTCCATGTAATTTAATTGAAACAACATCTCTTCATTTTCAATTTCAAATTTATATCTTAAATTAGTTGCTAGCAAATTAGAGAAATATATAAAGTATAATGAACAAAATATCATATAGTTTCTATAATAATATGAGATAAGTGACTGTTGTAATTTAAAGCTTAAAAATATTTTACTGAAAAAGTTATTAACAGACAAAAGTATATTAATATTTAACTGAAAGTTTTAGAAAGCATTTTTCCTTCCTAAACAACTCATTGTCAAAGTCGGCAGCTTTTAAACAAAAATTAATTAATATTTTAATTTTTTCTGTAGAATCTAGGAATATTTCATAAACATTTTTTAATACTTTTTTCAGAAAATTTTAATTTAAAAACACTTTTTTCTCTAATTTTAATTTAAAAAATTATTTTCAAATTTTCATAGCTTTAGTTACTAAATTATTCACATGCGTTGCGAAGATATTATATATAAATTATCACTAATATGTTATTAAGAGCTCAGTTAAAAATAAGGTTAAATCACTAACAAATACAGCTGTGAATATAAGCGTGCTATAAAGTTTCTTTGACCAGAGTTTCGAATATTCTTTCTTCTTTTAATTCCTATCAGTTCACACTTTCCCTATATATATGGAATGATATTTTAAACTTTTAATTTTAGTTGTAATTAATTAATTTCTAAAGTTTTGTCTTAATGTATATATGTAATGTAATGCAATATAATATTTGATGTATGTAATATAATCCCTAGTCACTTCATTCTAAATTCTTCAATTATTTCCTGATCCATTCCACTTTCCCTATTTAATTAATCAAAATAAGTATTATAAAGATAATGCATCATTGATTACTTCACTTGCTGAGTGGATGGATAATAAATGACTAATTTAAACAGATTCTTTTAGAAGATTCTGGCGTTTCTATCGTCAGGGTCAAATGTACAAGAATTCTTCTCAGAAATCTACACGTGTGTGATTTATGAGAATATCATAGCATGACCAGAAATAAATGATTCGCTGTTTTTAAAACCCTTTTTGTAAGCTTTGTAAACTTCTCCTGCTGTTGTGCTGAGCAGCGTACCTCTTGGGATGGAATAGACCGAAATTGAAAATTCAACATGTGTTTTCTTCATAATTTCGGCAACGACACAGCTATATTCTTTCAATCCAAAATTAATATGGATTACATTACATACATATATACTTTTTATTCATCCATTCAAGTTCAAATACATTTTTTAAAACTTGTATTGGATGATACTTGATGTGAATACCGTTTTTTTTTCCTCCAAATATTAGTTCATTATTTTGCTTGGTTTTTTTATTAATTTAAAACTAATTTTCCCGTCAAACATCATTTCCTCCACCGCCAAAAGAGTATAGTTTGTTTTATTCCGCGCTTTCGAGATAGGCTTAACGTGTTTTCGACCGATTATTTCAAACGATTCTGTTTATTTTCTAAGTGTTTATTGCATCTATAATTAAACATTGTTAATGAATCGATTTTTCGGATTCATTTTGAAATACTTTCGAATTAAAATAAAGCACAATAAAGGAAATCAAACATTTCTAATCTTCTGTAAAATTATTTACCCCAACTGCCGTATAAAATTCATGCTTTTGCGTTGCCCCAATTGGCGTTGCAAATTCCCTCATGCGCAGTGTGTTCTAATTGTCTACAATTTTATTTTTATGAGAAGGCGAAAAATGCAATTTCAATTCTTACTATAATCAATAATTTTTTGATGAACTAGTTATATTAATTGTGATTATTTAATAAAAAGCAACTAAAATAAATTTTTCTTTGTTAAGCTAAGTAGAAATTGACTTAATTTTTTTTATTACTTATTTTTATGGAATCTCAGAAGTTCAATCTTCTGACAAAGAAAAATTATGGAATGCAATCTTCTGTAAAATTATTTAATCACCGGTTGCAACTTTGTTTATTTTGCTCTTTACAAATCTTTGTCATCCTTGGATTCAGAGAGAACGACATACTTGAAATTTAGTCTTCTCTGTGCTTAAGTTAGAATCATGGCTCAGCTGAAAAACGCGTGTAGATCTTGTGAAACAGTAGAGTGCCTAAAAACTCTTTTTCGGTGTCTTAACTTTAATTAAAAATTAAATTCCTTTTGATTTCATGATTTACCATCCTCTTTTTTTTTTCCAGTCTTGAAGCGAAATACGTGGTAAACGGAGTTTTTTTTCTGAATCATCCTTCTTTCCAACCCAAAGAGGAACAAAAATGAAAACATCTGAAGGGATTGCATTTTATCGAATACCCGATTCCTCAGTCCTAACCTCCTTTTCGCAAACATATTTTTACAATAGGTTTATTCTTCTAATATGTTTTAAAACATAAAAAGCTATAGTGCAAAAGTGCAGTTAAAAAAACAAGTAATATTTATATTAAAAAAATTAAGTCAATTGCTACTTAGGTCAATAAAGAAAAAATTTATTTTAGTTTCTTTTTTTCTAAATAACTACCTTTAATATAAAGAATTTATTTAAAAAATGATTGACTTTCGCAAGAATTGAGCTCACGTTCTTCACCTTCACTCGAAACATACAGAAATCCTCGTATTTTACCTATCGAGATACTGCTTGTTGAATTCAATTTTCAATACAGACTGGTCAAACTCTATTAAGTAAATTTTATTAATTTTATTAAAATTTAATAAAATTTAATGAAGGAATTAGCGTTTGAAAAGCCGTTTTATCATCGACTGTCATCCACTACAAGTTTTTAAAAAGGTATTATTTAATTATTTATTGTTTTTACTTAATTAAATTAGAGTATAAAATTTGTTAATCAAAATATTTTTCGACAATTTTTACAAATAATAATAATATATGAAAATGTGAAAAAAAAAAAACGTTTTTTTAAATTTTTCTCACCTTTTTACAATTTTTTATTATCTTATTGAGGTTCTTGTGCTTCATAGTTTAAGAAGACCCAACTTTAAACAAAGCTGATAATAGAAAAATTAATTTATATAATAATGAGGATAAAAGATAGCGTCAAGTGCCCCTTAATTTTGAAAGACTATTGTTAAAAATCTGTATTTGTAATGCCAACCAGTAACAAGGTAAACATATTTATTTCATTCTTAACAGAGGCTGAATATATGTCAGTCAAAGAGACCTGAACTCGTGTAAAAAAATGTTCTGAATATTGCAAGAATGAAGGTCCTATGTCTATAAACAAACGAGAGCAGGAGATTTTTGTAATATTTCATATAATGTCGCTTGTTTTGAAAGACTATAATAAATAATATAATCATGCCAGGATCACGAATTCGAAATTCTCTTTTTTAAGTATTGATCGTAGAGCGAGCTTTGGTTATTTGCACTGTGCTGTTTTCAATTAGTGACTTACTGACTGCTTCAGTTGCTATCTATATCCATAGTTCTTCCAGTGTGTTTTAACTGTGAATTTCCACCCTTTGTTTTCTGAAGTTTTTTGCTTGTTTGTTTATAAAGAATAAGACGTCTTTTTTTATATCTATCTTGTATTAAATTAACAGTATACCAGTTACACGATTTCTAAACAATATATAGATTAAAGAATACCTCACAAGATCTAAGAAGTAACATAGCTGAATAAATAAATACATTTGTTTTTATCTTGACTGTTTCTATTAGCACATTAGTTTTTGAAATCTACTTTTTAAAATTTTAAATGAATTTTAAATATTTTGAAGTTCTATTTTTAAAGTATAAAATCTTTTCTCATTAATAACATTAACATCAAAATTAAAAGTTTTATCTGTGTGCTGGAAACTAAGCAAGAAAAAGAGGTTTCGTGTTTAAATAATATTGGTAATTAACATTCATATGATAATTTTTAACGTTATTTATTAAATAATTTTTTAAACAGATAATATTTCTCACATATATGTTTGTTTTAAGCTTAAAATGTCCAGTTTTTAAAATTTAGTAGCAGTTATGTATACGTGAAGGGAATGCTGAAAAAAATTAAAATGAAATCTGCCATGCTCATTTTAATGTATCATGTTAAAACTTAATTTCTTGAAATCCCAAGCACCACGTGATTCTGCAAGTTAAATTATATTTTTTATTCTTTTTAATCGTTTCATTGAATGAGTCACTTTAGTATTGCAAACGATTGAAAAAAACTTTGTCTCACATTGATTGTTTCAAAAGATATCACAATTCCTATTTATTTCATTTCACATAATCACGTGCTCAAAATGTCATTTTTCTAGGTTTTAATTGCTTTAGTCATTAACTTTTTATTAAGTCGAAGCTTTTGTAAATGCAAGGGCAACGCATTATTAAAAGCTGATTATTTGAGATGTTCGTGCAGATATTAACACTTTTATATTTCACCTACGGATAAAAAAATTTATTTTTCGCCTAATGGTTAATTTTTTTTTCTCCCACGGTTTTTGTTGACGTCAAAAACCTCATCTCGAAAACAACATCATGTTATGACATGATAATAATTTTAAAAATGAACCTAATTTTTTCCCTAAAATTAAGCAAGCGAATTAGTTATTTATTCCTTTAGATTATTAAATTAAACTTTTCAAGACTGATTTTAAAGAAGAAGGAACTCAAATGATGCAATAAAGAATTGAAAGATAATACCTCCTCAGTTGCATCGCATGAATCGTTACTATAAAGATCTTATATTCCATAACAAAATTCTTGTAAGAGCTTCCTACATAAAAGAAATTCCAGAAAAACTGAAAATTTTGAACATTAATATCATCTTTTTTCTCTCTGTCACACGCACATGTCATGCTGCATTTGAGATTTTGAATTAAAGCAAATACCAATTTTAGAATTCTCACGTATATATGACATTCTAATATTTGCAGAAATTCTTCCATTTTCTCATTTGTATGAAAATAGTTAGTATTATATTTAACCACCAATAGCAAAATTAGTAAGGTTAAATTATAATAGTTTTCTAATAAAATGAGACACATAAAATTTTAATTACAAAATTAAGTGTTAAAATTATAAATCCATAAAAAATCTCATTATTTTTAATACAACTAGATCAAATAAATATTTTTAAAATTCTTTAATATTAATTTGAATAAATAATCGGACATTTTATTTGAGAATATTAAAAAAACTCTCGCCTTTAAAAATAAATTAAAATATTTTTATTAAATGCATTTTATTATATCAGCTTCCAAAAAGATTCGTTCAGAAACGCTCAAAAAAATAAAATGTGTTTATTTTGATAAAATGAAATAAATTACACAACTTGTGAATTTTCCAAACCAAATCTAAACAAATCTCTAGAGAAAAACACACCACAATATCTAATAATTTTTTGGTACAGTAAATTTTTTATGCATTGCACGTTTGTATGATTTACTTACTATTTTTTTCCAGAAAAAAATATTTTTTGAATTTTCTTTATGATAGAATTATAAGAAAAAAGATAATAAATATCGAATTCGGTTTCAAGTAATACAGAAAGGAAATACTTTTGTGCACGCAATACAGGAAGAAGAACGGAACTATTCTGAATAAAAAAGAAGAAAAGAAATCACATTACCAAGGAAAAGAGAAAAGAAAAACGAAATCCCAATGCGTTTTCCTGAAGCCTCCGGCTTTAGGGGAAAAAAAAGAATAACCTTAGAGAATAAAGTTTGTTGTTGTTAAGAATTGCAAACGATATCTTATACGCTTATTTATTTTCTCGGAAATCTAATCGAATAAAGGCAAACCGAAAGAGTTAATCTAAGAAAATAAACTAGAATAAAAATTAAAATAAATGCATAGTGGCCACGGTTTATGTATCGTATAAGTTTAAATGGATATTTAAAATATTATAAAAAAAGGGAAATGTTTTCATTTTCAAGGGATTTGGGGGAAAAAAGGGAAATCTTATAACTGGCTTATTCCAGTTTCTTCTTTCTGCTATATGTTTGGTATCGATTATTTCAAAAATTTGATTTAAATCTAATAAAATAACCAGTGTCTAAGATATTTCCAATGCTTTATGTAAAATAGTATATAATTTTATTGATTTTTTCTCTTCAAATATCTTTATCAAATAACACACTCATTTCAAAATTCAGAATGAATCACAAATTTTCCCTCAGGACAAAGTTATTTCGAATATTAAAACAAATATTCTGTTATATTTATGCCATATTACAAGTAAGTGTTAAGTTTATAAAATTTTATAACCTTTTATTCAGTTTTCTATATGATAAATTAATAAGGAAAAATAATCTATTTTTTTCTGTTTCAATTTCAATTTTATTAATTAGGAATTCCAACTAATTATGGATAAACTTCAATTTTAAATTTTTTTAAATAACTTTTACAGTATATATGATGGAATCGTAAAGAATCTGGTAAATTACAAATGATAATAATTCATCAAAAACAAATTATTTGTATTATTATTTAAAATATTGAGATAATTTGTAAGATATTAATATATTATTTTGATTCTTTTTAGATGAAAATTTTATTTATTTCGCTCATTAAAATCATTACATTCAGATATTTGTCATTAAAATACTTTGAAGTCTTTTTAAAACTTTGATAAAGAGATTCGAACAAGCAGCTAAAGAAAATATTGAGTTAAATTTGATGAAATACTTCTGAAAAATGCAAAAAAAGAAGGAAATAAGGGATTTTAAAAGATGGTAATGCTTATTTACACTACACGCAATATGCTTAAAATCTGAATTTTTATAGAATTTTTTCTCTTAAAATAACAGATACTTAAAATAACAGATAATCTTTTTCTACATGTATAGAATGAACAAAAATGTTCAAACACTTTAATACCGCTGCTATTTTGATTAAAAAAAATTTATTGTTCATTTCGATTTAATTTTTTAATTTTTCCATTTAAGATTACTCATTTTCTCTCAGAAAGTTGAATAAAATAATACAAATTATCTCCAAATTTTGTATGAATAACGTAGAATAAAAGTTTTGTTTCAAATATGACAAAAACAAGATATACTTGTTAGCATAATCTAAATAACGTAAAATAATTTTCTTTTAAAAATTAGCTTATTCTCAGATCTATATTATGATTTAAACTTTTTTGATCTACACATATTTTTTTAAAAAAATTTCTTAATGTAATATTAAAATTCTCACAAGTCGCTTATTATTATTTTTTGCATTAATTAATTCAAAATTAATTGTAAAGGAACCAATAAATTGTAAGGTATTTATAAAAGATTAAAGCAAACAGTAAGTGAAAACATTGAACGAAATCAAATAAAATAATTTGATTCTTATTTCTTTAAAAAAATTGAAAATTAGAAATATTTAAAGAAATTTTTATTTTTCTAATTAGAAAAACTATTTAAACATTTTTTTTAATTCTCTAAGTATAATATAAAAAAAGCAGTGAGTCAAATTTTTTGATTATATTGTTTAAAAAAATACATTTATAAATAACTATTTGAATTGTAGTTAGTAAGTAATACCATTAGTAGGGATTTTTTTCCAGTTTTCAACAAAATTTTAATTATTTCAGATATGTCGATCAATTGCATTTTAAAGCAGATAATATTTTTGCCGAATTTTCACTAGTTTTTGAAATAATTCTTTTTCTCGATATTTCAAGTTTGATTGCAGCCGTTACTATCTATTGCTGATTTTAATTTTTAATTTGTCTGTTTTATTGTTTGTAAACGAAGATCAAACAGAAAAATATAAACCTATAAACAGGGAAAGAACGATAATCATTAAAAATAAAGAAGGGACTTTTTTTTGAGCTCGTTCCTTCGATTTTTTTTCTCTCCTAAAAAATGCTGAATGCTTAAAACGTTTTTAGATAGTAATGAATTTGACGGGATGCTTCAAAAAGTATTTTTGTTCTTGTTTAATAGAAATAATGCGACTTTAATTCCTCGTCTGCATTTTTCTTTCTCTCCTGAAATATTTTTTCACTCCTTATGATCGTTATTTCAAGTAGAGTCATATCTAATATAGTTAATTGCTAACAGCCTTTTACATTCAATTTTTTATAGGATTTTTCGAATTTTTTTTATATATTTTTTTATTTTTTTCAGATGTTTTTTTTGCATGCTTTAACATTCACAATCACTTCTTTGGGTTTTTTTATGCATTGATAAGCGGCATCCGTTATTATTTACAGCTGGCAAATTCTACTAATGAGTGTCACTGTAATCTCTTGCTTAACATGGATCAGAATAATTAACATAAATTAGTTCCAGCGATCTAAGCGGACATCCATAAGAGCATTCTGCTAATGTTATTCTAATTAAGCAAAATAATTTTTGAAATAAAAGTTTTGATTATAAATATGACGAATAACGTGACATTAACAGATGACACCTAGCCATACACATAAACAACGATAAAATTCAAGTACTATAATTGAATTGCAATTCCCTTTAATAAGTGAAGATATGAGATCGTTAAAAAAGAAGATATCTTTAAGATAATATATACATGTGAAATAATATAATAATATTTAGATAACTATTTTGAAAGAATTTACTTCGTAATATTTAATTTTCAATTTCTTTTAACCGATTATTCTCCTAAAAAATGAATTTTCAATTGCCAATAAAATTTTATATGTTGAGCAACTAATTTTAAACCTGATATTACTTTTATCGAATTATCTCTAGTTTTTGAAATAATTTTCTATCTCGATATTTCTATTTTTTTGCAGCCACCAATATCTTCTGCTGATTTCAATTTTCAATTTGTCTATTTTATTAATTTTATTGTTTCATTTATATAATTAATATGGCAATATCTAAAAAATTAAGAAAAATGAAACAAAATTTAAAAATAATAAAAAGAATAAAATGAAATTTGCTATGCCTATTTCAATATATCATGTCAAAACATCATTTCTTGAACGACCAAGTATCACGTGCTTTTGCAAAGTTAAATTATATTTTTTATTCCTTTTAATTGTTTCGTTGAATGGGTCATTTTAGTATTGCAAACGATCCAAAAAGAATTTTCTTTGCATTTATAGTTTAAAAAAATATCCCATTTCCTATTTATTTTATTCATATAATCGCGTGCTCAAAATGACGTCTTTCTAGGTTTTACTTACTGCAGTCATTAACTTATTTTTTTAATCAGTTTTTTTGTAAATGCAATATCAACACGTTTTCAAAAGCTGATTTTTTTTAGATACTCTTGCAAATAATAAAATTTTTATTTATCGACAACAGACTTTTGTTGACATCAAAAACTTCATCCCCAAAACAACATCATGTTTGACATGATAATAATTTTGCTTTGTTATTTGTTGTTTGTTTGTGTTTAACTCTTTATTAGCCAGAGAGAATATGAAAGAGATTTACGAAATGCAAGAAATACTGAAAAAATGAAATTTTCTTTTAAAGAAATATCGTCTACAGTTTCAGCTAATATTATGAGAAAAAAGAATGGTTGTTAGATATAAGTGTATCCCCCCTGTCTTATAATCTATGGGTATTGAAACACTTTTTGGATCGCTCAATCAATAGCTTCTAAAGTACAAAGCTTCTGGACGGTTGGAATGAGTCATTCAAAGAAGTCTGTCGATCTAAACAGCCTAACATTTAAAGCGGCGTAGTGTCATGCTTTCTCTATAGTAAACATATCGTTTGCCTATCATAAAATACTGGTTCAATTAAATATAAAGCGTTTTTATTTTTATAGTGTTTTTTAAAATTCAAGTCATGTTTCTAAAATTTTATTTTATCAGTTATGTTACGAAATATCTATCAAATGCAACATTTGAAAGTAGTTAAAGACTTTCATTTTATAATATTCTGGAAAATTAATATATATTATTTCTCATTTTTTTTTAAAAAAATGTGTATGCATAAGGTACTTTAATAATTTTACATAAACACATTTCACTCATTCAAAACTACAAAACTTCAAACATTTCAAAACTAAAAATCATTCTCACATGGAAGAAGAAAATTTAAAGCAGTTGCGGATTGCTCTAGATTTGAACTCCCAATATGAGGATTTGTAGCCGAGTAACATAGCCACTAGACAAAAGCAATTACTCGTGTTCGAAGGATATTATCTGGCTTATGAAACTTTCACCACATACTCTCCCACCAGCGAATCGGTGTGGAGACGAACAATACAATTGCGCCAAGCTTATGGCGATCATGCATGTGAGTTGGTGGTGATGTTCGTTGTTGTATATAATGCACTTCGCGGATTTTACTGCCGATAGAGGGTCATGAATAGGAAAGTTGATATTATTTTATCTAAAAATATTTTTACATATAGTATACAAGATTTCACAACAAGAAAAATTCAAATCAAAAGACATTGACAAATGCGAGAAAATGTCAATATCTCGCATTTTAGCCAGGGCTTTGTAATTAAGGAGGTGTTGCCTCAATGCGTATTATGGTTACATCTTTATATGATTACTGCAGGATTTATTGAATCATTAAGTAGTATGATAACTTCCAATGCATTAGTAAAATGCTTCCAGGATTGTAAACTACAACCGGAACTTGTGATAGTCCCAAAATTTGTACACTCAAAATTCAAAATGCTCAGCTTGAAGGACATTCTTCATACATGATGTTTTACAAATAAATAGTCATATTTCTGTCTGGACTGCGTTATAAAACTCGCTTGTATAAAAAACACGAATTTTTATTCAGTATCTGGCTGAGTTTTATACGAACATGAATGCAAATAAAAAGTTACTATCTGTTTTCTGAAAGAACACACACACACAAGATGTTTAACTTGATAAGGCACCTCAGTCATATCTGACACTGAATTTTCATCACCTAGTTGTTAAGAATTTTTTGGGTATTACAAAGCGGAAAACTATGAATAATAGAGATAAAGATGCTTAAAATGTGGAAAAATGGAGTGCTCATATAAATATAAAGCAGGATTTCCTACATAGACATTTGGTCGAATTCCCTGACAATTTGGAACCATTTTAATGAAAAAAATAGTTAAGAGATAGTACAAGATATAGAAATAATGGAACAAAAATATCTAGGGAAGCTTCATACATTTGTGATGCACACTCTAGGGTGCAAGACGACGTATTCACCTCCTGCCTTACTGTCTTGAAAAAGTAGCTTAGGGTCAGTGTTTGGCCAATCCCTATCTTTTATAGAGATGGGAGCTGATCCCTATAAAAGATAGGGATCTTCCCGATCCTTCCTCAGAAGGAGAGGGAACATTGGAAGCATTACTTTTCTTAAACAGTGATCTCTAAGTGTGTCGGTGAATGGTGGTTGAAAACTGTACTCGTAGCGTTAGGATTTGAGGCCGAGAAACTAGACCACTAGACAAAAGCGTTCACTCATAACCAGAAGTTGTTATCCGGCTTATGAAGCTATCACAACAAGCGATTAAAAAGGTCTAAAACTTCCCATTACAATTTATCACCCCTTTTCGTAGTTCAATCGCTTATGTGTGATAATCACGTTTGTGGCTTTCATAAGAGATAATCAAATCTAGATCAACCTATTTTCTTTTACTATATTTGTTAACGTTTAAATTTTATTGGATATTTTTATTATTATTTCAATTCAATTGGATAAAAGGAACCAACGATTGGTTTAAAATTATTTTCGCTCTAGTGAAAAAAAAAATATTCCAAACTCAATTTGAAACAGAAAAGTGAAAACTATACTTTATATGATAGCAAATAAGAAGAAAGTCCCCAATTTGAAACAGACATGGAAATAAAAGCAAGTGCTCAAGGATTCACAAACCTTTAGAAATTATCTAAATGGATTTAAAAAAGAATTTTGTAATTTTATAAACTGTGACACATGATTTACGCCGATAGTAAGATAACTTACGAACAAAAAATTTTTATTCTTGAAAAACTGTATATGCCGGAAGCTACAAATAAGCCTTTTTATTTCGTAAGGAAAGAAATGATTTAAAAATTTCTATATAATTTTAGATATCACAAGGCTTCAAAATGCAATTTAGTGCAAATATTTTTATTTTTATTTTCAAAGACATACATGGGCGAATCACATTATTAACCACTCGAATAATTAGTTAAAACACTTTCCGTTCCTATCTAAAATCAACAACAAAAAAGGAACTTTTGTGAGAAGCGAGAATTTTCATACTTTTCTAACTGCAGACAAGTTAAAGAAAATTAGAAAAAATTATGAAAGCATAAAAAAGCCATAATAGATACTACTTGCATTCGAAAAAGAAAAAAAAGCACACATTAGCTTTATTGAAAGACAGATGTTCTCTAAAAAAGAAATAGATTTGCTTTAAAAGGTTATAACGATTTAAAGCTAAATTAAAAAGCAGTTGAAAGCCAGAAACAGAGGGAATTAACTTCAACTACTTGAAATACGAATAGACGCAAGATACAAAATGTTGAAGAAACATTTATAATCATGTGTTAATATCATCTCTTACATATCGCTTAAAATGCAGGATTCTAACAAAATAATAATAAAAACGGTCGGAAAAATTAAATCCTATCGAATATTTTTCATCTATAGCGAATGAATTATCATATATTTCCTTGATGAAGCAATATATTCTTATTAACAGTCTAAAGAACTTAAAATAATTTTCTTTTAGACATATTTTTTTTTTCAATTTCTACACTATGGTGTTCAATCATCTGATTTACTCATATTTAAAAAAAAACAATTCTTAATGTCTGTCACATCAATCTTAAGACGCTTGTTTTTTTGTTGCATTAACTCATTCAACTAAATGTTAAAACCAGTGGTAGTGGTCTGCCCTGCTTCCTCTCATCCTTTTTTAAAAACATTAATCTCAGCGAATGACTTGCATGGCATTAGTGCCCATCAGTTGCGAAATATTAACTTTTGGCTTGAATTGAACTTTTTTACTGAATCTATCATGCCATCCTTGGCGAGTTTTTTTTTATTATTTTTGGCGATTAAATCTTTGGTATGTTGTTAATAGAGTCTGAAAATATAATTTGTATTTTAGACGTATTTTTGAGAACAGATTCAAACAGACATTTGGCATAAATTTATACTTGTGGTCCCAAAATTCCATAACAAATTCGATACATGTAAATTATTTATCAATCATCATACGATTTTGAATTATCGTGTTTGCATGTTGCTAAAATTACAGATCGACAGGATATCAACTGCTCCTTATATATCGCTCAAAATTTGAAAGGTGCCTACACTATCAATGTTTAATTTTTGTATCCAATTTTATCACTTCAGCCCTCTTCATTTTGTAGTTATCACGTAAACATCTATTCGGACAGCCGGACAGACGAATTTCCTATGAAGAGGAAAATGTGATAGAAATCCGCATATTTGGTCTAAAAACCGTATACAAAACTTCAAACGTCTAGCACCAAGTGTTTTTTAGTTATCATTATCACAAGACAGAGGAGCATATTTCAAACATATGTTTTTTTTTATCTAGGAGATCTAAAATATGGATATATATGGATAAAAAATCACTAGTTCAATTTTTATAAGGTTTACTATACTTTATCTATATTACATAAAAGAGAAAAATAAAAATCAATAAATAAAATTCACTTATTCATATTAAAACTGATTAATAAGATTAAGGGGTTTACCCAAATCTAATTAAGTCGAATAATAAACACTGCAGTTCTTTCTGTGTATTCCTTTTTTAGAGATTTCTAATCAGCACAACCCATTAATAAAAAGAAAATGTAAGACCTCAATGCTCTTTTGTTTTATATGTATTTTAATTAGTTTGCATATAGAATAGATAATAAATTATCCGAAATAAAATATGATTTCTTTAGGATTGGATAAATATTTGTTTCAAAATTTATTTATAAAATTTCTTTGGGCATTTTATTCTATGTTTTTAAAATGGTTCAAACTAACACTCAAACAGCGAAAAGTAAGCGCAAAAGGTGCTGTGAAAAGAATATTAACTATTTGAAAATATTTAAACAGTTCCGATTTTGGAAGTAAAAAAATCTATAAATCTAAAATCACTGTTAGTTAACGTCACAAGTAAGAACAACTAAGTGTTATAAATTATCGTTTGGCAAATATTGTAAGCTGAGATTTAAAAAATTGCCGATATATTGCAAAAGATAAGATTAATTGAAAAGATTAGGGGAATTTTTTATGAGCAAATTACATTGATTTATCAGATAAAAATCAATTTTATCCTTAGAAGGGTTTTTTTGCATGGTAACGCTTTTGACAAGATGCTCGAAATACTTTCGCTTTCCTTAATAGAAATAATGTGAATTTTATTCTCTTTGTGCATTTGTTCCGATAGGAGTTTCTTCTTTTTATAGCCGACAATGGAAGCAAAATCTTTTCTAATACGATTAATTGCAAACGATCTTTTGCACGCAGTTTTCTATTGTTTGTCCTTTTTTCTGTTTTCTTAATACAATTTTTTTTATTTTTGTGATTATTTTTATTTTGTTTTTCGTATTATACTAGCAACCGGCATATATTATTATTCATAGCTGATAAATTTTACTAATGAAAGTTTTAAATCTAAGTACATATCTTGTTTGTTATTTGATTTCTTTCTTAACAAGGACCAGAATAATTATAATATGAGTAAATACCATCTGATATCATTTAGGTTAAGCTGTTAGGATCCAGCGACTTTTAAAACTAACATTTTAGTCCTAAGTTTGGAGATTATTGGTTAGTAAAAAAATAAAATAGTATCAAAGGCATCGCTAATATTGAAATTTTGTCGATAACAAAATAATTCTATTTGGAACTATGCAAATGCTGATATTAATATCAAGAATAAAATGCTGTAGGTTGGATTTTTTATTATAATTTTTAAAGCACAGGAGTAAATAAATTTTAATTAAATGGATTAATATTCTATGAATCAAATTGGGCAATAGAAGAAGTAAACAATAATATTCACTGAATATTTGAAACATTTTTTCATAGTTTTATAGCCGAAATCTTGTAGAAAAAAATATTATTATAACTTTAAATTACAAAATAAACTCATCCATTAATAAAACTACTTTGCCAGAAATAACGAAACTGTCAGAATCTTATGAATTTTAAAGTAAACATTTTAATCATAATTTTGGCAATTATTCTCTGCATCACAGTACAATAGCAACAAAGACATCGTTAATATTAATATTTCAATCTTTATGAAATTATTCAAATCTTGATATTAATATCAGGAAAATATGTCAGAGATCGATTATGCTTGGTTCCTTAATCGTAGTAAGAAAGTGATTTTCATAAAATCTGTGATTACTTTATGATTGAATTTGAGCAATGGTAGAAGTAAACAATAATATTTACTGAATATTTAAAAAAATTTAATTGTTTTATTTCCGAATGTTTTTTTTAAAAAAAACTACTATTATCATGTCAGAACATGATGTTATTTTGGAAATGAGGTTTGTATCATCAACAAAAATCCCTAGGCGAAAAATTGAAATTTTATTATCTGCACGAGTATCTCAAGAAATCAGCTTTTAATAACGCTTTGCCATTGCATTTACAAAAGCTGTTATTTTATTTAAAAAATAGGTAATTGGCTACAGCAAATGAAACCTAGAAAAATGTCATTTTGAGCCGTGGTCATATGAAATGAAATAAGAAGGAAATGAGATATTTTTTAAAACAATAAATGCGGGGCAAAGTGACTTGGATCGTTTGCAATACTAAAGTGACTTATTCGGTGAAGCCATTAAAATGAATAAAAATATAATTTGACTCGCACGAGTACGTGGTGCTTGGTCACTCAAGAAATGATGTTCTGACAAGGTACATTGAAATATGCATGGAAGATTTCATTTTAATCTTTTTTATAATATTAAATTATAAAATAAACATCCTTTCTTAAAACTTTTTTTCAGAAATAATTATCATATATTTTTAGAAATTTCTTATAATAAATAAGAATATAATAACAATCTAAATAGTTTTCTATAATTTAAAGTTGTATGTAATATGCTTAATACATTTAAAAGAATTTCCTTATTCAAAAGTAAAACAGGAAATCTTCGAATCTTGCTGAATTAAAGATACATATTACATATTCATTATATATTCTGTTAATAAGCTTTTCAGAATATCGATTTAAAAAAACCTTCGGGAACGTTAAGAATCTTTATTCTTTCCTAAATGCTGACAATTTAAAGAAAATTAAAATTTTACGAGGGCGTAAAAAAAAGCCATAACAGATATTATTGATACTTCCAGAATTCGACAGGCAAAACAAAGAAGAAAAAAAACCCATTAGGTCTACGAAAAAAAAGCTATTTTTTATGGCAGAACGTGATATCCTTTAAGAGGTTATCGCGATTTATGACCAGATTGAAAAATGTTGGGAGCCAGAAGTGGTGAGAATTTCTTACAATAACTTGAATTCCGAATCGATACAAGATGAAATGCTGAAAACGTATTTGGAATTATCTGCTAACAGCATCTCGTACCTATCACTTAAAATACCTGCTTCTAACACACACACACACATATATATATATGTGTGTGTGTGTATGTAAGTGTATA
>JAOUZG010002851.1:12267748-12278575 GCA_026289955.1 Argiope argentata
GTGTGTGTGTGTGTGTGTGTGTGTGTGTGTGTGTGTGTGTGTGTGTGCATGCGCGCGTTGATTTTTCTATAGGCCCTACTTTCCCCTATGCATTTACGAAATCTGGCATAAGTTATCTTGAAGAAGGAAAATCTGCATCCGGAAGTAGCTTTTTTTTCGAAATCTTAATTGTGATTTTTATTAATTAAAAATTAAGTTACATTATGGCGTTCTTCCTCAATAAAAACCGAAAAAAAATCGCAAAAGTAAGATGATGAACCGTTTGGTATTTCCCATTTGTACTCTCTATCGTTTCATTTTGATTTGTTTCATGCCCTTAAAGATGAAATATTGCAATAGACACTAGCAAGTTTCCTAATGCACTTGAATTTAGAAATTTGATATTCTAGTTATTATCTATGAAAATACCATTATTGTATATATAAATATTGCATATATTACTTAATATTATAAATGTATACTGTAGTACCAAAAATACACTTTTGGAACTTTGGAGATTCCAAATCTTGAGTTCAAAATTTTTAATTACCATTTGTATATTTACCTGAGTGAGAAAATTAAAAATTGTATGCTGAAAAGTAGAAATTAATTACAATAAAACAAAATTTTCTATTTTTGCATATTAGAAAAGTACATTTTTTAAAAACCCTTTTTATTAATATTATGAACAAATAATGTCTTATTATGCCTCGAATTCCATTTATAGAGTTCTGGTTGGATGTTGTTTCAATCCCGATCTCAAACAGTTTCAATGATACTTTTCAAGTGAAAAGAGAAATGGTTGATTTCAAAAAACAGTTTTAATTTAAGCGATCTTCTACAAAGAAACTCTTCTTTAGCAAATCTATTTAAATAAACTACGTTTATTTATTTATCGGAAACAGAATACTACATCTTAATTGTTTCTAGTCCTTTCCTTTCGAAAGAGCTGTTGAATTTCTTTTTAAATGTTTGCTAACCCGTGTTAAAACTTCTCATTCGTTTGTTTTCTCAGGAAGTTTATTTTAAATAGATGAGCTTTCCTTCATAACTAAATAAACAAAAAAAAAGGGGGGGAAATCTATTCGGAGTAAAGACTATCTAAAATAATCAGTTTTTATACGTTTTATAGTAGATAATTCGCTACAAAAATGTATAATACAATAATGATTTCTTTTTCACTTAACATTTAGCTCTTATTGACTAATTAATGACTTTCTCAATAAAATCCCATAGAAGAAGATTAACGGAGTTCCTGCCCGTTGCCAAGCTACCTCCAAGCTTGGCGATGTGAGAGTCTCCATTGCTGCTGCTAGAATGACATGGACTGAGAGAGATACATGTTAGCAGAGAGCAGATCTACACAAGCTGCGTATCCCCATTGGTTACTGAATTTAAGCGAGCATTTTGATTGGTTGTTGAGGTGATACTATTTAAGTGCTTGAGTTTTTTGCGCTTATTTGACCATAAGATCTTGGATATGACGTATATCAGGATTAGAGTTTTAAGGAGCAAATTTTTGTAAAGTGGCTGAGTGCACACCGATATCAGGGGAGGGGTTGTCAAACAATCAGAGATTTAATTAATAGTAGCGAGTTTAAATAAGAAGGACATTCCTTGGTCTCTTAATTTTAGGATCAGCTTTGTATTTGGGGATCTTGTTAATTGCTTCATTATTGCTTGCATCAGTTTTGTTGTAAAAGTTTGTTGCTAATTTTTTGACTATTTCTTTAAAAGAGGGGTAGTCTAATGCTTTCCCAATATCGGTGTTTCTCATATACCATTTGGCGTTAACTATTTTTCTAATTGTGAGATTAAATTGGGTTTTGATTATTTTAATATTCGTTTTGGCCACATGTCCCCATGCCGGGCTTACATACGTTAGTACTGGATGCAAATAGGCAGTAAAAATAAGTATTTTTGCTTCCCTGCACAATTTTGAGTTCCGAGAAAGTAGGGGGAAAAATTTGCGCGCTTTTTCTCGGAAGTTATTTCTGAATTTTAGAAGATGAGATTTAAATGTGAGTTTTGAGTCCAACGTGACTCCTAAATATTTGCTCTCCTGAGACCATTCAATAATCTGGTTATTAATTTTAATTTTGGGAAATTTCGCCGTGCTATTTCCTTTGTGAAAGACGGCTGCTTCTGTTTTTGCTGGATTGATTTCAATTTTCCAGATCTTCATCCATTTGATAATTTCATCTGGGTGTCTATTTAGTGCTATGTGCATGTATTTTGGATTTTTGTTTTTAGCCAGTATTGCAGTGTCATCGGCATATAAGCAAAGTAGGGTGTTGAACTGTTTGGGGATGCCGTTGATGTAACATGAAAACAAAACTGATCCCAATTTTCAATAAATTCTCAATAAAATGCAATATAGATAGATATTTATGACTACAACTAGTGTTTTTATAAGAAGTAAGGGAAGAATGAGAAATTGTGAATGTTTACTTCACATATTCTAAATCACCACCTTTACATCTTTCAAACAGCAATACAGAAACCGACGGGGGTGGTCTCCATAAAACTTTTTCACGCACTCTGTAATGAAGGCATTATCCTAGAGAATGCCTTTCATAGCATTGGCGTACAATGGTTACGAAATAGTAATCATTGGCATGAATTTAGCATTTTTACTGAGTCTATAGTCTTCTCCTTGGCGAAACAGGAGCTATTAATCCGTGGGATTCAATCAATAGTATCCGAAAATCGAGTTTACGTTTCCCAACTGATCGAAACAAAAATATGACACAAAATACACTTTTAGTCAGGCATACCAACAGATGGTCAATCCCTTGTTCTATATGGCTCAAAATTTCTAGGTGTCTATACCAGCGGTCGACAGCCTGAGGCTCGCGAGCCGCATGTGGCTGTTTTGATGTAAAGTTATGGTTCTCCACTTCCTTACGAAGAACTAATTTGCTATCAAAACCCTTAAAAAATAAGAAAATATATTTTTGAGTGCCTAATCTCTCGATAGCTTCTATTAACATAATCGTTAATACAAATCGCGACGCTTAACATGACCGCAATGAGATAAATTTGAACCACTGTTTTGTCCTTAGAGATGAAACTTCGTGATTATGTTTTCTGACCTATTTCTGCACAAAGTGCGGTGTCTTTGTAGAGGTAATGTGTTGAAACGTTTTACTTTCTGCTTGAGTGAAATAAAAACATTCTTCAATGAAAAAAAAACATTGAACATCCCACATTGAAAGAAGACAAATGGCTGTAATAATTCAACTTCATGTTGGATACAACAATGAAAGTAAACGAACTAAATTTAAAATTGTAAGTAAAGGGCAATCCAACCTACCTCTTGTTTGAAGAAATAATTTGTTTCGAAAAAAATTTGCTTTTTTTTAAGACATGGAGAGCGGTAAATTACTTTATTTTAAAAATTTGTGGCAATATCGTGATGAGACCAATGCAACTATTGACACGAATTATTTCAGAATATCTTTAAAAAACAGGAATCGATTCACTGAGGGATTCGAGCTATTTAAAAAAAACGAAAGTACTCTTGCGTTCATAATAAATCATCTCAATACAGTTACAGATGAGATCAACATTGATTCATTTGGAATTGATGCCAAAGACTTGTGTAGTGGCAAGTTCACAGGACTCAAGACTAAATTAGAGGACTAAAAAGGCATGCTTATAGCACGACACAAGTGGACATCTCTAAAAGAAACACCGCGAGTTGAGGCCCTCATATTGTACGCATGGAATAGTCATCCATTATGCTAAAGTGAGGTGAAAAAGTTGGCATATGGAGTGCTGACGATCTTTGGGTCGACATATTCGTGTGAGAAAGTGTTCTCTTGCCCAAATATAATAAAAATTAAATTTAGAAGTCAACTAAAAAAGTCGTGATTGAAACTTAAAACAACGAGCTAGCTATAAGCCAGATTTAATGAAACTTTTAAAAAGGGTGCAAAGCCAATGCCCACATAGTGTGGGCATATTTGTGCTTTTATATGAATAAAGATTATTCCGCATTTAAAGCCGCTTATTTTAAATTAAAAAGCTAATATATATAAGCAAATATTATATTATTAAGTCAAACAGTTTTAGTAGTTCTTTAAAAACTTGAAAATTTCTTAAATTATTGCTTTTGGCTCTTTCGTTTCAATAGGTTGCAGACCTTTGTTCTAAGCTATCTCGCTTAATAACGGTCCTAAAGCTTAGGTGATGGAATTTCCCCCAAAATATCTATTTTTCGCCTAATTTGGCCAAGTCGCCGATACTCTCGCCAAAAGACCTCAAAGTCGCCAAATCACTGGAATGCCATTTTATAGTAAAATACGCCTAAATTGAGCGACTTCCGTTCAAGAATCTGAGTATTTCAGATCTGTATAAAATATTTAAAAACGAATACAAATACTTACAGAAATATTTACAAAGTTTGTTACAATATATTTTCAGATGTTCTACTTTCGCTGAGTCCTTTATTTGGAAATTTTAGAAGAGAAAAAAGATGTTATTCCCTTTGAATTTGAATAAAATATTGGATCTAAATAAAAGCGAAGGCATATACTCTTAAGTAGAGAAAAATGACCTAGACGAATTTATTAAAAGGGGTAAAAAGAAGATCCGAATTAAATAATTACTATGACAAAGAATGGGTCAGAATTGTGACAAAAAATGAAAAAAGGAAAAATTGTTTAAGTTGGTTTACGCCGCTAATATGTAAAATATTGAGAAAAATTGTAGAAATGTTAAGAACCTACATCCTAAGATTTCAAACCAATAATAGTTAAAATATTGATTTTTATCTCGGAGCTAATTTTAATATGGCTTTGTATATAAAGCAAAGTATACAAAGAGAATATGTTGCAATCCTCAAAACATTCGTACGCTAAAATTTTGACCAATATCCACGTTTTAGGCCTTTCTGAGTTTAAAAACTAATTTTTAGAAAATATGTGTCAATATATCTGTTTATTTCTGTCAAATTAAACTCAAATGCGCATTTCTGAGTCCAAAAGATACATTGTATTTAATGAAAAAAGTTGAAGATTTGGTATGTAATCTTTACATCAAATTCAAATTTCTGAGAATTGTTGAATAATGTCTATTCATATGAAATGAAAACGAAAAATGCACAAAGCAAAGAGCTAGCTACGTAAAATTTGCTAAGTGAGTTTAGCAATTTGTGATTAGATATGAATCGAATTTTGAAGAACTGTGTCAATAGTTTATCCCTTTCTTCACTTGTACTTTCGCATGCATATTATTATACATAACATTGGATTCGTTTCTACATTGGGAGTATGTTGTGAAGACGCAATAAGAAGGCTTCAGTAGAAAACAAAAACGACGTTTATTGACACAAATACACCAACAGAAAGATAAATATATACAACCGAGACTAACACAGGACAGCACACTGTAACGTTTTGGCCGGGGCTACTGGTGAGTTGGGCCGTAAACAAAACTAGGACTTGGAGAAATAAAAATCTATTTATTTCCAGCTATAATACATATATATTTTGCACAATTACACCTTCTTGATTAAATATGTTACGAACACAAAGGCAATTCGGTTCAGAGTTCCACTAGGGAAAGGTGCTGTGCCTCAAACAAGTAAGGTAGTCTCTCTCGTAGATGAAGACGGAGGGTGGAGTTCTTGAAACTCCCGCAAGATTTGGCCCGAGGTTCGGGATTCTCTGCTTGTCGATTAATCTGCTGGGTTTTGTAGAGCGTAAGGTGATGAACTGGCTGGAAGAGCAACTCAGGAAACAGCTGTTCAACTAATTGGAGGTATTCCCAAAGCTCGGATGAGCTTTCACACTTCAGACGAGACGCTGAATGGTTCCAAAGGTTCTGATGAACTCCACGTGGGCTCGGCTACAGGGCGAGGCGGCCTACGTACATTCCAAATTCTCTCCTGATAATTTTCCACAGAATTCCAAGTTGAATTCTCGCTCCAATCACCAGCTGTTGCTTCGTCAGTTCGCTCCCAGCACTTGGCTCCTTTCCTGGCTCTCTGTCTCTCTTTTTTACCTCGGTCTCAAAAACCGGCCCTCGGTGACAAATGACCAATCAACATTATTCTCAACTTTTTTGATCATCTGACCCAAGTTACCTTTCCAATCATAAGAGAGGGGGAAACGGCGTCTAGCAAGGAGACGTCTTGGTTCCGTCTAGTCTGCATTCTTCACCTTTCACAAATTCCTTTATCAGTGGTTGCTTTCCCGTGGGAACGCAGTTGACTATATTCCCACTTGTTATCTATCCGAAAACGTCACAACACTATAGCCCACAATTAGTAATCGACCACAGCACTCAAAGCGGCCAGACAGAATCCAAGTGAGGAGATCATTGGACATTCACTCTGCGATCTCTCCAAACAACTAAAATTCTCGCTTTAACTGCCGTCTCACTACCACATGACTAGTTACTCCACTCACGACACGACACTACTTCCACAATAAGCAGGAGGACACAGCACAGAGCAGTTCAGTACTCGCTTGAACGACACGCATCGCAGGCACTCCTGTGTTACTTCACTGTTCTCTCGAAGACTCGTTACTTGTCTTCTACTCTGACTCCACTTCCGGTTTATTTCAATTTATCCTACATCTTAAGACTGCCGGTCTTTTGTAGCTTAGGGAGATGCGTCTTCTAGATCAATCAGGAGGCCTCTCGGTTTCTATAGGAGGAATCGTGAAAATTCTTGAAATTTCTAGCATTCTTCATTTTGTCGCCAAGCTATCAAATCACTGATGTAGCACCCGCTCAGCACAGGGCCATAAAATAGTCTTTCTTACGATGTCACTGTTCATGCTGGGAAGCAAAAATACAGGTTTTTTAAGAATATAAATGCAATAATTCAAAAACTCAACAGTTTGTGTTAATGAAACTTGGTACACAGTCTCAGGAGCTGAAGTGTAAATGGCACTTGTCAAATGTTGGATTAAATATACATCAAAGGGTGGATGCACGTGAATATTTTCGCATCTATGTAAACGCAAAAGCTCAAAAAGGAAAAAATATAAAGAAATGGGAATTGTTCTCATATGACTACTAAATATTAATTTGCTACTAAATATTAAATTTCATAAAATTATTCACTAAATATTTGCTACTAAACATTAAATTTCATTTCCATCCTAAGAAAAAATTCAACCAACAGGCATATTCGCTATTTCTTTACTACACTACAAAGCACAAATCTCTCGTTAAGAAACTCCGAAAATAATCTGACTACTCGATGCCTTCTCGCACTTGCCTAAGGTCCCCAATTCAATGTGAGGTAAGATAGAATTACCCTTATATAAATTGTATGCTGAAATGTTTGTGAGCGAATAACCCCAATCGTGCGTCTTTAATAATAATTACATTTTCGTTTACAGAAAAATCATGCATCTGTGCATTAGTATTATAAAAAGATTTATATTATGATTGTCGTTTTTTGCAGGTGTTCCTAAACTTCCCGGCACAAAATTCGGCAGAGTTCAAGTATCTATCGATGGATGAATTTCCTGGATGAGCAATGTTCAAAGGTCATCGCTATATGGAATACATCTTAGAGAACTTCATTTTGTTTCTGTCGTGCTTGACCGTCTTGATCAGTGAGTGCAAAAATACAATGCCACTTATATTAAAGGATCGAATATTCTTAAATACAGTAAAATGCTTTCATATAGAGCTACTTGTTCATTTGCTTTCATAGAGTACTAGTTTATTGCTTTCATGGAATATACTTGATCATGTACAGCATTTTAGCCATTCTGTGAATAGGTTGCTAGAAAACTTTGGAATTTTTTAAATGTAAATTATCTTGATCAAACTTTAAATTACAACAAATTGCATAGTGCATTCATTTTGTTGGAATTTTTTATATTTAATTTGGAATTTTTTATTTTTTTATATTTTTACATCGGATCTGAAGTGAAAAGATAAAATTTTCTGTGCTTGTATACAAATTTCAACTCAATTTGATGTATAATATATTGTTCGAAAAGGGTTGCATTGAGAGAAAGTATTACAACTTTTCGGGGATTTAAAAGCTACAATTCATGTATTCTGTTTATAAGACTCAAAAGGAAAAAAGCAAAACTTAATTTGTAGTTCTAAAATAAAAATAATTCAGAAAATTTATCTCTTCAGAAAAATCAAACTGACGAAATAGTGTTCTACTTTATCTGAGAAAGAACATAGAGCTGATTGTCTTGAAGTAAAATTAATTTTACGGAACAAGCTTGGAAGGACTTAAGGGGTAAAGTCCTTCGGGATAGAAGGGAGAGTGTCAAAGGTTTTGTCGGAAAACTCATTCCATCGTATAAAGATTGACAGTTTGAGGCATATCTTCATATAAACGAAAGGGAACCTTTTTATGGTTATTTTTTATGGTAGTTAAAAATTAACTAAATTATATCTTAAAGTATATTGAAAAATCGATTTATTTTTTATATTCCACATATTTGAACAACTTTCTTTCTTAGTCTATCTTTTAGGGTTGTTACATCGCTTTTTATATTTGTATTCACATACGTTTCAGTGTTATTTTAAATCTTTAAGTGCTATTTTCTCAAAATCTAATCTTAAGAATTTTCAAGCAAAAGCCTTTATAAATTTAAATCCAACGAAATTTGTTAGAATTTGATGTAATAATTTTTATATGTTCCGTCGTTACTGAACTAGAGAATAAGAAATGTAATTTTTAGAAATATTCTGTAGTTGTTTTAATGTTACATAATTTAAAAAAAATTTCATGCCATTTATCAGTAAGAATTTCAGTTTTATTTAATTTTAATGCTTAAAGAATTGATAAAAACACAGTTTATTTTTTATTTCAGGAACTTCTTCGGCTATCTATAACATTTTAAGCAAACCATTTAATAAGGTTTTAAACTTAAATAATTTTTCTTTATAGTTTTTTTAGTCAAAAAGCCCTTTTATCCAAATGTTTACAAAACTTTTGCCATTTAACTGGTAAATTTTGAGCTCATAGTTTTTCAAAAAAAATTTGAAGCAAAAATTCAAAAATACAACTATTTTATGGCTTTTTTTTTTCAAAAAATTCCTCTCAAATTTAATCATGTACTTTAACATATTGTTTAAATTACAAATATGTTGGAAGGTAATTCTAACTTGACCATTTAAAAAACGAGGAAAATCGCTATGTGTTTCGCCTAAGAGCGAAATATGCCTAAATCTGTCACTGTCAATACTCTTACAAATGATTTTGGAGTAATTTAACAATTACTCTGTCTAATTCTCCTTCTTTTCTCCAGATTGCATGCTGCCTGTTCCTCTCCGCATCAATTCATTTCACGTCCCCACCCCTGCAGTGACGGGTGACAGCATCCTCCTCCGGTGCGCCTACGAGCTGGGGAACGAAACGCTGTACTCGGTGAAGTGGTACAAGAACGCCGGGGAATTCTTCCGGTATGTCCCCGCATCCGAGCCGCCTTTGAAGATGTTTCCACAGAACGGCATCGATGTGGACGTGAGTACCTTCCCCCCCCCCTTTTCTAATATAGATGTTAAATCTTTATAAATTTGCACTTTGCACTTTTCATTTCTCGTGTACTGAGGTGACTGGTCAGCTCCAAAACGAACATTTGAAAGTATTTCTCAAGTTAACTCAATAAAAACCAGATTGGGTGGTCTTCCCAAAACTTTCTCGCATACTCTCTGATAAAGATATTATCCTACAGAATGTCTTTCACATCATAGCCATACAACAGTTATGAAATGTTAACTATTGGCATGAATTTGGAGTTGTTACTAAGTCTATTTCGTCATTCTTGGCGATGTATTTGGCGATTAATCCATTGCATTCTGTGGATTGCAGATAACAAATTTGCAAATTTATATCCAATTTTTAGCAAAATACGTTTAGAGGAAGTCTGTCTGTCCGGCAGTTCGAACGTAATTTAACATAATTCCGAAATGAAGCCAGCTAGATAAATTAAATTTCATACATACATTTATCATTTATCCTGTGCACGCCTATAAAATTTTGAACCAAATCTAATGAGAAGTTGACCTTCTGTCGGTCTCTGTTTTGAGAAACAAATAAACCTCTATAACTCAAAAATGAAATGACAAAAATATATCAAATTTGGAATGGGCTTTTCTGACTTCAAGTGTAGCTCTGGGTCAATTGGGAAAAAACGCATCTAAAATGGAATTTGATTTCTGGATAATATTAACCCGTGTTAGAGATTAATGGCCAAAATACATTTCTCAATGATATATTCATAAAAAGGTTATATATTTCATAAAAAGATTGAATTCAAGGACCGTGGTGTCCTGGTGGTAAGGTTCTGGCTTGTGAAGCGTAGGGTTTCAGGTTCGAAACACGATTCTACCGAAGAAGTGTCGTGTGAAGGGGGCATGCTGCATGTTTAATCCGTCAAGGCCAAACGTCCTTTGGTTGGTGAGGTTTTCGAGTACAGAGAGAAATGCCAGCCCTTAGTATATTAAATGTTATATTTTGGTGTGAATTTAGCACTTTTTCTGAACCTATCGATTGAACTTTAGTGAGGTTTTAACAATTAATTCTTGGCATTCAATTAATATTATCCGAAAATCAAAGATAATTTAGAAATCATTCCGTGTTTGAGTATCGCATTTGCATGATTCTGAAAGTACAGACTGACAGATTTTCACTCTTCCCCCCCCCGATAGATGTGACAGCATTTTATAGGTATTTGCAATACATAATTCTAATTAAATTTTGATAATTCGCTTCTTCTTAAGCGTCTTTTACTTAAAGGGAAACCTAAATTAGCTATATCTGCATCTAAAAGACTGCCCTGTAAAGCCTTTGAAAGATTTTTCATTCATTACTATTAGTATTATTAGCAAATATGAAAATATTCTGTTATG
>JAOUZG010002851.1:12299899-12315060 GCA_026289955.1 Argiope argentata
CGAACGGTCTGGCCTGTACATCGCCAACACACACACACACACACACACATTGTGCTTTATTATAAGTAAAGATTTAAAATTAAAATTTAGTTTATTTTTTAAATGATGTTATTATTAAATTGTTAGATATTTCATCAGACACATCTGAACTAATAGACAAAAAAAAATTCCTAAATATATTTATAAACTTTTACGAAACAGATATTATTCAGTATTTATACATTTTATTTTCGAAAAAAAAAATGGAATTTCTGCAATATTTTTCTCTCTATTTTTGATCAACAAGAATTCTTACATTTTATACAATCGGAGAAAAAAAAAGAAACGCCAATTGTCTAATGTAGAAATTTAGATTACCATTTTAGAAGTAATTATGAATGCTAAGATATTATGTGTTTAAAATGTTCTTAAGAGATTGTCAGCAAATGTAAACTTATACAAACTTCAAGAATTTCATAAGGCAACATCCTTTTCTGAATGTATTTCTCATAGAACAATTAATCAGAATACTCAATTTGATTAATGTATCTTGATTACATCAGGAGAAACTTTCCATTTTCTATTAAGGGCTCATTTCCATATTTAAATATTCTGTCTACACCGGTAATACAGTTCTACCCAAATAACGTAACAAGATTAAACAACAAACCTAACAAATAATAAATAACGATTAACAAATAAAGTAACAACAAACGTAAAAAAGATTAAAAGGAAATCTGAAATGTCTATTAATACACTATTTAATACACTGAAATGTCTATTTCAGTGTATCATGTCAGAACATTTCTTGAACGGTAAAGCACCACGTGCTAGTGCAAGTTAAAATTACATTTTTACTCATTTTAATTGTTTCATTGAATGAGTCACTTTAGTGTTGCACATGATCGAAAAAAACTTTGTTTCGCATGTGTTGTTTAAAAAGAATATCACATTTCCTGTTTATTTCATTTCATATAATCACGTGCTCAAAATGGCATTTTTCTAGGTTTAATTTGCTGTAGTCATTAACTTATTTTTTTAATCAGAGTTTTTGTAAATTCAATGGCAACGCGTTATTAAATGTTGATTTTTGAGATGCTCGTGCAGATAGTAAAATTTTTATTTTTCGCCTGAGGATTTTTGTTGAAGCCAAAATTCTCATCCCAAAAACGACAGCATTCTCTGGCCTGATAAAAGTTTCTTGAATATTGTTTAACCAGCATAAGTTCATTTGCACACATGATATAGCACTTTAATGCAAAATGCATGCGAATGCAGCTTTAATGATATCTCGTATAAGTTTAAAGATGGATTCTATTAAGTAAGGCCATAAACTTTTTACACATCATCAGAGATGAGAAATTTTTATAAGATTCAAAAGCAATTTTTTCCTTTGTTGAACATATTATTGATATTGCTCTTCATACAATTTCTCAAATTTCCGATGAGATTTACATTTGGTGAATTAGTAAGTCAATTGAAAATTGCAAATTTTTCCTTGACGTTTTTTGCACCAACTTAAAATTATAGAAAGTAACTATACTTTATTAAAACACACTAATATCGACAAAGAACATTTGCTTGAAACAGACAATTTTATCTTCTGGGCTTGAAATGTTTTATTTTTTTTTAATTCTTTTCTCAATTAGTTCTGGTGTGCCTTTTAGGTGTAAATTAACTCTAAAATATCTACTTATGAAAATTCATAACAGTATGATTTAAAAAATATCCCTCCAGCGTTTTACTTGGCATTAAGTGTCATTCGAAACCATTGCTCAATGAACACGCAATGCCGTTAGGTACAACCTTGTCCCCATCTTGTAAAGTCCAAGGTTTAAATTACCTGGTCAATGTAATTGTTTTTTCTTCATGTCATTTTAACTGTTTTTGGATTGGTGTTATTGTCTTCTCTACCCTAATAAGTCTCCTTCATATTATCGATGAATCAATGCTCACATCAATAACTAATAATTCTCTGTACAAAACTGTGCTTAGCTTGCAAGGATATATTTCGAACAAGACTTTTGTCTGCCTGAAGAGCTGCCTGACATTTGTTTCGGTGACGGTTTGGAAGACGTGTCCCAATCTTTATTTTGGTGATTAATGATAATGCGGTGGAAGCCTCATAAGTCAGATAACATCCATCGGACAATGGTGTCACTTTTGTCTAATGGCTATGTTGCTCAGCTACGAACCTAACGTTAGGAGTTTAGTCCTACCCGTTCATCCACAATAGTGACCAGCAACGTTGAATAAGCAACTTTCGTACAGCTGTTGTGCGTTCTCTAGCGGCAGCAAAAATCGTCAGGTGCATTAGAAACAACATCCGACATCACCACCAGCTCACCCTACGCTTGGTACAAATGTATCGTTAGCCTCAATATCAATTCACTGGTGGGAGAGTATGTGTTGACAACTTCATAAGCCAGATAACATCCATTGATCATAGTGGCACTTTTATCAACTGGCTGTGTTACTCGGCTAGAAACCCTAACATTGCGAGTTCGGTCCAAGGACAAAAATATGCATCCTCAACAATACTATTTTGCCTCTGTACTTTGGTTTTTTTCAATACCTGAGGGATGGGCAGTTAAGATAATACTATCCTTTAATTAGTATTATCTTAACTATACTAGTGAAATATTATCTAGTTCATAATATTAGTGCAATATTATCTTTTTAATTGGTTATCTTTCATAGCAAGAATAGCAATGACTTAAATACAGTAATTGTGATTTCTTTGCTTAAAAATATTATTGAATGGTATTGTATTTATGTCAGCAATGTCAGCAAACAGTTTTTTCAAATAAAAAAATTAATCTCTGCTTCCAACATAAAAATGCTATATAAAACAAATTACTTGCATCGCTTTTATCATGTGTCTTTTATGTGTCTAACAAGTTTATAAAAAGTAGCAAAATTTATCTTCTTTAAAAATGACAGTATGATCATTCGAAGTCTTTCTGCTCTTTTCGATGCCCTGATTCTTCATTTTTTTCCATACTCAAATCTTTATAATTGTACTGGCTAGCGCCCTCTATGTATGAATTTTAAAAAAAATACCAGAACGATAAGAAGCTGTGATGTATTGACGTAAGGATGAGTGGTGTTATGTGGTAAGATGATGTATGTGTGATGTGTTTCGTGGAATATGGCCTCAGAAAACTGTTAACAAACGGACCCTTTAATGCTGAAATAACTTAATATTTATTATATATGCGTGCCTGCGATGTATGCTATTAATTACTTATTAAAACATATTGCATAAAAGGTTATTGACTAATATTTGCTCTTAAAAGACGTCACATCATTAACGAAAGTTTTAAAATTTCATGGATAAAGCAAATAAAGTCAGTAGGGTAAGTTATAATTAATTGACGGGGTCGGGATGGCCTGGTTGGTAGAGCATTGGACTAGTACTCCTTAGGTTACGGGTTCGAAGCTCTTCGGCCAAAAGATTCCCCCAGTGTAATGGCGGCTGGCGCTCGTTAAATCTGTTCGTAGTCGCAAAGTCCTCCATGTCTAGCGTAATACCACTGGGGGTACTGAGTCAGAGGTGATCGTTCTCTGTTCCAGGTCTAAATTACGATCTGAGATGAATGAATGATTTTGCATAAATGAAGTCTGCCCCCTAAAAATGGTCGTGACGTCTATGTCATACTCTAGGTCCTAGATGGCGCTACTTGTAAAACAATAGACGCATATCTACGGCTTAAAATTAGCTGTTGTATCAGCGGGGCTTGTCCATGGTAAGTGTCATAAATAACACAATTAATTAAATGATTTTAGTAAAAAGAGATGAGTCCGATCGTTTTCTTCATTGCAAATATTTATTCTGTCCCCTAAAAGTCTCCTAATCCTCATTCCAAAAAAGTATTTCAAACATATTTGTCATACGGCCCTAATTCAGAAGCAATACACGAATTTTTTTAAAAAAATTATTTAGCATAGCCTTTTAGCGTACTCTCAAATAAAATTGTCATGGCTGAGAACGCCTTGCATGAAATTGACGTACAATAGTTAAGAAATATTAACTTTTGGCGGGAATTGAACGTTTTTATTGAATATGTAATGTGATCCTTGGCGAGTTTCTTTCGCGATTACTCTTTAACATGTAATTAATAGTATCCGAAAATAGAAATTGTGTTTTATACTCATTTTATCCAAACGATTGAAGCAAAAATTTGACGCAGAACTACATTTGCAGTCTCAAAATCTCGTATCAAATTTTAAAAATATTTAAGCCATTGTGCTTTTGAGTTAATACATTTACATGTTTCTGAGGATACAGAACGACAGACAATCAACCCGTAGTTAGAGTTGGCTCAAAATTTGATGAGTGTCTACACTCATCAAATTTTAAAATCTGTACTGAACTTTATTTCCTTTTGCTCTCTTCGTTTTGTGATTATATTGTTAAATTATATTCAAAAATAAAACAGACAGACAGACTTCCACTCACCGGAATTGTTCAAAATTTAACAAAAATCTACAAATTTGGTTACAAGGACTGTATACCAAATTTAATTTGTAGCGTCAGCCGTATAAGCCAGATAATATCCTTCGAGCCGAAGGGTTCCTTTGCTTGATCGGTATGATACTCGGCTACAGGCCCAAATGTCGCAGGTTCGTACCGCGACCTTCAATCGTTACAAATTCTTCCAACTTTGATCTGCGTACCTTCAAATTTCATACAAAACTTTTTTTTTTGTTTTTTTTTGTCTTAGACTGATAGAGAGACGGTACATTTTTCAAAAAAGAGTTTTGACATGTGGGGGTTCGACAAAATCTGGAGTTCGAATTTTTTTATGGTTATAACATTTTTTCTGTACTACGTTTACAAGAAAGTAAAAAACATAATGTAAATCTGTAAGTCCCCAAATACTTTAGTTTATGTAGAGGATAATAAATACTCTCGATATCTAATGATACGTTGTGCTTTTGGAACAATCTGAATTTTATATGCTAATATGTTTCCTTTCATTTTCGTCAACAGATGTCAAAGTCTGATCAAAACAATATCTACCTCCGTAACCTGAGTTTAGAAAGCCACGGCAACTACACTTGCCAAGTGTCCACCGACAGGCCGTTCTTCAGATGCGTCCAGACAACTCGCCAGTTGGAAGTTGTAGGTGAGAGTGCTCTGCTTCTACTAGCTGTCTTCTTCTCTTCTCAACGAACAATATTTTTAACATGTGAACTACCTGTTATCCATAATTTCGAGCTGCTTAGTTAGCATTTTTCTGAGGCTCATTCCTCATTAAAGAATTGGGTTAGAAATATTCAATAAAAATCTTCGCGCAAAATCCAACTATGTTCAAATATAGGATCAATGCTTATCAAAAAATATGAAGACTTTAACTAAACAACTATTTAATAGCAATTAATTTCTTCTCATTAAAAATTTGGGTTATAGATCTTCAATGAAAATTTTCTCTCTAAACATTCATCGAAATTCCTGTTTTCCAAAAATATCGGCTGTTAAACTATCAGTGGTAAGAACATTTATTTAAAATTATTTTTATTAAAATTACTTATTTAAAATTTCATCATGTCGTTTATTATAGCCGAAAAATGTAAGATAAATGAAATAGATGCTCTGTAAATTATTACACAAGCAGGTAAAAATGCTCATGCACAACAAAATAAAATCTTATTGTGTAATTAACGTTCAAAGAATTATTTTTTCAATTCCTGCTATTAATTCACACTCTCCCTATATATAGCTTGTTCAAATGTTCAATCCTTAATAAAACACTTTTTATTCATCCGCTCAAGTTCAAATACATTTTTAAAACTTGCAGCGAATGACACTGGATGTTAATACAGTTTTTTAAAATATTAATTCATTGATTAAAATTTAATTTAATTGACTTTTAATACTTTAAATAGAGTTTTAGCAGTTAGCAATTAAGATTGAAACTAACAGGCAGTGGCTCATTCAGTAAAATTCGAGGGTTTCAGTACTTTTCGCGCGAAGGCGAAGAATGCGAGTTCGATTCTTGCGAAAGTCAATCAATTATTTATATTAATTGTAATTATTTAATAAAAAGCAACTAAGATAAAATTTTGCTTTGTTGACCTAAGTATTAATTGACTTAATTTTTTTAAATATTACTTGTTATCATAATTTCAACACTATTAAAAGCACACAATTAAATGATTTCACGGAACAAAGAAATTAGTATGAATTTCATCATAACAATAAAAACAATCTCAAACTGTGTATCATTATTTAAAAAAATAATTATTAAATCTAGAGAGAAATTGCATAAAAAAAGAAATTGTTTCCCATAGAATAATAACATTTGGAGTTTAAGAAAAGAGAAAAAAATTTGGAAGAGAATATTTATAAGAGATGTGGCTGAAAACATTCAAAACTTTAAATTTTTTAAATTAACTTCAGAATTTTGAGAAGTTAATATTGATTTTCTTATTTTCTTGTATTGCGCGGGCGCCAAATTTCTTCTAGAATGAAGAAAAATTGTCAATTAGTATAGAAGCATACAAACAGCCATCAATATATGTGAAGATCACTCAACTGGTGGTATTTCTTTCTAAAAATTAAATGTCCTTGTTAAAAAGGAAAACCAACGAATAGTCGCTTTAAAAAACACTTACTATACCATTTCCTTTGGATTATTCGAATTTCAGTGCCCCCTTCGGACGGTCCAGTGCTGATGGAAGAGAAGTCCGATTACGAGGTGGGTGACAACGTGTCCATCCTCTGCAACTCCGGCAAGTCCAAGCCTGCCCCCGAACTCAAGTGGTACATCAATGACCAGCTGGTGAGTTTCTCAGGATTAATAATTTGACGCACAGAGAATACTTTGCATATAAAAGTAGCAATTAAAAATTTTATTTACTCATTAGTTTTTGACAGACTAATAATTATTCAGGACTAGTGATTCTTAGTTTTTTTAAATTAAAATCTTTAATTTGATAGACTAATGTCTGATTAACGATGCATTTAAATTTTTTGTTAATCCTTTATTTGAATTATTAATATTTTCATCTGAATAATAGTCACTTGTTGTTTCTTTGAAAGTCATTAGTTTTTGATAAACTAATGTATCTGCATAATGCTTCGTTTATCTATTTTTTCCCCAATACTTAGTTTCTTGTTGAAATAATATTTATGCTCGGTTAAAGGTCCACTTGTATGTTGTTCTTTTGTAATCATTAGTTTTTGATAGACTAATGCTTTTATCTGAATCATGGTTCGATTCTAAGTTATTCTTTTAAATTCAATAGTTTCTGATGCACTAATGTTTGTGTCTGCCTAATGCTTCCTTTATTTTTTATTCTTTTTTAATCCTTAGTTTTTAATGGACTATTATTTACATTTGACTAATGTTTCGTTTACAGATTTTTCTTTTGAAATCATTAATTTTTGAGACTAATGACTTGTTTGCATGTTATTCTTTTGAAAGCATTAAGTTCTGATAGATCAATGCTTATGTCTACATAATTCTAACTTTATCTTTTATTCTTTTTCAGTCCTCAGTTTTTGATGGACTAATATTTATGTTTGATAAATAGTTATTTAGTATATTACTCTATTGCAATCATTAGTTTTTGATAGACTAATACTTTTGTCTGATTGGTGGTTTGTTTGTATGTTATTCTTTTGAAATAAATAGTTTTTGATAGACTAAGGTTAGCATCTGTGTAATGCCTCATTTACCTTTCACCCTTTTTCAGTCCTTAATTCACTTTTTTAGTTTTTAATATTTATGTCTGATTAATGCTTCTTTTACAAATTGCTCTTTTTCGATCTTTAGTTCTTGATGGAATAATGTTTATGTCTGATTAATGGTTCTGTTGCATGTTGTTCTTTTGAAATCCATAACTTTTGGAAGGCAAACGTTTTGTGCCTGACTAATGCTTCTTTTAGATTATATTCTTTTCCAGTCTTAAGTTTATGACAGACTGATGATTCATTTTTGGAATATACTTATACTGATTTCATCAAATATTGTTAAAATACTAGTATTTCATAATATAACAAAAATATACAGGAACATTTATTTTAAATTAATATTAATGGGAAACGTTTGTAAATACCTTGTATTTACCTTATTTAAATATGCTTCTGTAAGTTTTATTTTTAGCCCATAAGAAAATAGCTATTCAAAATAATTAAAAATTATTTTCTTGTTAATCTCTATATAATTCTTGTTAAATCTCTTGATATTTCAGATACGAACCTCTGCATCTTATATCAATATGAAAGCAATATTGCGCAATTAACTTTTTTAATTGTAAAAGGAATTTTTTAAAAAGAATGTTATCAAGATCATTAAGATGCAGAATTACAAAGTGAAATATGGTAAATCAAATAAAACATTTGACACCGGGTAATTAATTATTGCTTAAATTAAATACATGATTTATATTACATCAAAATCACTCAAAAGGTTTATAATTTATAAATTTTCTTTTCCCTTTTTGTCTGAACTGAATATTGCCTGACTTGGGAAAAGCTAAAGTTTATTATTATTATCATAACTGAATTTTAAAAATTAACTTTTTTTAAATTAATGTATTTATGTTTGATATCATTATAACCTTAATTAAAATGTATAATCAGTTTAGTAAATAACAATGCCATCTTTATTTTATTAAATTACTTATGTAAAACCTTTATAAAAGTCACCATCCTGTCTTTTAAAAATAAAGTGGTTCAAACATCCACAAGTTTCGAAAATAACAGCATAGAAGATTAATCAAGACTTTTTCATATCAGAGATCGGATTAAAAGTACGGCGTTATAACTCATTTATATCAATAAATGACAAAAACAAAAAAAAGCTAGTCTCTTTTTTCAAATTCAGTTTTTATTTTATTACCTTTTTTTTTATTTCTGTCGAGTGATTTGGTTGCGTCGGTGAATTGAAAAAAAAATTCTATATTTATTCAATTTAATGATTTAATAAGATCGTCTAGGAAGCAAACAAGAAATATTAAATAGATTTTCAGCAGCACACGAACAGATTGATTTATTTCAAATAAATATTCATGATTGAAATATGACGTTGCCAAACAGCACTTCATAAATTATTCATGAAGTAAGGAATGGAGAATATTTATACCATTTTATGGAAACAAAACCCCGTTAATGGAACTTTTTTAATCTCTCTTTTTTCTTCTTTTAGCATTTATTAGGGTAAAGTAATAATGAAATGATCCTTATTTTTCTGTTAATGCATTTACAATACGGCTTTATTAGAGGATTTATGGAGATGATTTTAAACATCAGTTAATGAATAGATTTTTTTCCACGCGGACGATAAGTTCGTGATTCCAAAATTGTTAATTAAATTTTCTTTTTAATGTGAGAGGCTTTTTTTTCCTTTAGATAGGCGGAACAGCATCGGCTGGTGGAAAACAGATTTTGAAGCTCATAATAATGTTTGTTTATTATAATCTAAACTTTTCGTATAATAGAACTTCAAATGACAGAGTATTATTCACAAATTAAGAGTTTAAATTTTCCATTAACTTATTATTAATAATTTTAAATCAATTAGAGGATTCATAAAAAAATCATGTTTATAACGGGAAATTAGTGAAAACTTGGATCAATTTTTAAACATAATTTTGCTATCACTATTAAGAATAGAATATAATTAAGTTATAATTAAGGTCCGAGTTAGCAAAAAAAGAAATAATTAAAAAATGTTTAGGAACTGTTTTGGAAGCCAAGATATTAGTTGCCTGCTTTTGAAAATTCATTTTAACTTATTCTTTACAATTGGCATTCATAATATTTGGTCGATGTCATTTCAAAGGGTGCAAAAATTATGCATACATATTCTACAGCTGGTATTATATGCCTATAAAATTCTGAATTCTGAATTTGTTGAATTTGTCATAGCTTGCTTATATGAGATTGCTGCGATCTCTTAAGGTATGATTTTTCCCAAAGAGATCTCATATTACACTCGTGTCTATAAATTAAGAATAATTCAGAGTCACGCAGAAATCGAACTCTAAAATAACTATTTACTCGCAAAAAGGCTACACAAATTTTCAAAAATCATATACAAATTGCAGGAATACACCAGAAGACAATGATATTGCGTCACAAGGGCGAGAGCGTAAGAGAGTGATGCATAAGGAATACAGGCAAAGAAGTAAAATTGTTCAAAAGCGCTTTATAAGCCTTTCAATGCAATCGCCGTGTAATTATGACACAGAGGCCGCATTTGGATGATTTTTTACGTAGTAGAATTATCGGCTGTCTGGAGTGTGGGCGTACCCAGCTGGAAACATCCGAGGAAATTGGAATCGCCCAGAGTATCATTCCCAGGCTTTGACAACGTTTCCCAGAAGATGGTAAAATGAGTAGACTTTACAGCACAGGTCACTCCCGAGATACAATCACGAATGAGGACCGATATTGTTCAGTTACTGCCAAAAGAAACAGACGGACCACAGCATCGGACCTGTTCCATCAGCTCTCTTCAGCCACTTGCACGACAGTTTCAAGGCAGACCGTGTACACACGCTTTGAAAAGATAGGTCTATATGTTCGTAGGCCTGTTTGATGTGTTCCACTTACTGCAACTCACTGTCTCTACAGCGCTTAACCTGGAGTATAGAGCAAGCATTGTGGACACCGCAACTGTGGGCTTGCGTGATGTTTTCTGATTGGCCAAGGTTTAGCTTGCAGTCTGATTCTCGCTGGATTTGTATTATTAAAATTTATATAGTTAAATTTAATTTATTAATTATTGAAAATATATATTAAACTAGAAATATAGACGCATGGAGAGCTGTAAATAATGACGATATGATATAAGAAAAACTGTTCAAGAACTTCGTTTTAAATCACTATTTATTTATGAATTTTCTGAACTTTCACACTGAAAGAAAATTAATTTTAAAAAATCGTTTGGAAGCGAAAATTGCCAAAAAATGTATTGAAATGAGTTCTAGGATGAATTAGCAGACGACTTTTTAAATATATAAATAATGGAGTTGAAAATTCATAAATAAAATGTAAGTTTATTCATATTTTATAAAACTTTAATCTTTATTTAGATTATTTTTTTTATATATAATAGAATTTTCAAATAAAATAGATAAAACATGGAATTTATTACATTATAATAGTAAAATCACAAGAGACAATTCAAAACTGGAATCTGAGTTTAACCTGAAAAAAATTCCCCCTTAACAATAATAAATAAATAAATAAAAATTCCGTTGGTTGAAATAATTATTTTGTGCTTTGTGATCTGTTCAGTAATTTAATTCCATTCACGTGTAAGAATTTTAATTAAATTCTGTTGACATTTGACAATTCTAAAAGTATCTAGTTTTTAACATGGTTTTATTTGTTTCTTGAATATTATTAGTGAAAGTCTAATAGAAATGAAACTTGTTCTGAAATTATTTCTAGAATTCTTTTGATTAATAATGTATTTGATTAATTTTATTTGAAATCTTAATAGCATATTTTTTTCATAATTTAATTAGTAACAGAGTTTTAGTAAGCATAATTAGACTTGGGCCTAAAAGAGCAAAGTTCAAATTCTAACATAATTTAACAGTCTGTTTATCTAAATTTTATAGTCTTTTAATCCATTATAAATTATAGCGTATATTATTATTCGCCTTTTCAAATAATGTGCAGATTAATTTTCACATTTAGATATATTTTAAACTTGTTCTATATGTTAAAATATATCGAAATTCGATGATGATTTTAATGTAACTTTTTTTGTTATTAAATGTGTGAAAAACATATTTTTATCAGTCTATATACACATCGTGAAAAAAAATGTCTAAAATTATTAAATTTTTGAAAAATTAAACCTTAATTATTTATTGCTTACCCTGTTAATAAATAAAATTGCTTGGTTATGATGACAATTAAAAAGAAATGATTGATTACAACCAAATATAGTATTACAAATTATCATTTTACAAATTCGGTAAACTGGAATATAATATACACTGGTGTAAAAAATTTAAGGAACAGGTGCTTTTTCACCCTAACTCTACGAGAAATCATCTAAAAGGCATGAAATTCATAAATGAGAAACAACATTTTGTACTTAACGATAACGAAAACCTAATTGCCCAAAAATAAATACAATGCATTTAGTATGGAATCAAACAAAAAAAGGCTTTATTATGGAATTAAAGATAAAAAAAGGCAAAGTATCACTATACATGATAGTCTGTCCAGGAGGAAGTACAACAAGCAGATGTTCCTTGGTATGAGACATGCCTTGCCTTTGCTTATGGTTGTTTTGCACCATTTCTTCATTCTCAGTACCGATTGTCCATAATATTATTTAACATGGCATGATTCGATGTAGGACGTTTCGAAGCTACCATTCTGCATCTTATTATCAAAAATATATCCTTATTTCACAACTAACAACCTTGCACGTCTTGCCATTGGCAGTTACTCTGCATGTATACCTCCACGCTTTCCGAGAGGTGGGAATACTGAGTCATGCTACTCCTGATTATGAGGATGTAATCATATCGCAAAATGTCTCCCCAAAGCATCCTACACATGTTTCATGGGATTTAAATCAGGAGAGAACTCTGGCCAGTCCATTCGAGGGATATCTTCATTTTCCAGTAGCTGCTGAAAATCAGCAGTTCGGTGTGGCCGTGCATTGTCATTCATTAAAACGGAGTCTGGTCCAATAGCACGTCGGAACAGACTCATTTGGGGAAGGATATCCTTCTAACAATATCAATTTTCAGTTACAGAACCTCTGTAAAAAACGTTGAGCACTGTTCGCTTGTTCGGAATAATGCTTCTGCGGATGACAACTCCAAGACTACCATAGCGGTTTCTTTCCGTGACGTTACTGGGATGAAGCAGTGTACCGACCTCTCTCTAAATCAAATGTCATTGTGGAACTGAAGCGACTCTCTTTCATACAAAGGACACGGGTTCATTGATGAGATATCTCATTTTTATACTACTTACAGCACTATAATCGGTTCTAAGGATGGTGAACTTTCAAAATGAAGCAGTGTTTAGGACGGTGGGAGAATAAATCATCTTTATAAAGGCATCTGGTCACATTAAACCACAACACTTGTCGCCCGATTGCTGTATACAGTTGCTGAGAAGTGGCACTTGCTGACTGCAATCATTTTTCAAGGGTGACCACCACCAACTCTTCTAACAACTGTACCTATGGTTTGGAAGGCTTTCCAAATGCTCGAAACGACTCTTTTGTTGCTTTCCTAATCTTCAGCTACACTGGTTAAACTGCCCCCCTCCTTCCGTTTTTTTATCATTCTTCCACGTATGATGTCGTCCATGTGATTTCTTCTAGCCACATTTCACGGAAGAACTCACTTGCACTGGCAACGAATGTCTTTAATTGCGCCTCCGTGCTTCCTTTTCTTATAGTCTTGAGCTGCGCTTGTCAACTGTACGCATTTTTGTTTCTGACATTTGTAAACGCATCCCCTTTCTACTGAATTGTACTGATCACAATAATTCATTGTACTGATTGTTCATTGTACTGATCACAATAAGCCCTGTTTTGCAATTTTATGGCAACTGTAAGGACTTGATCCTGGTCGATAAAATAAACGGATAGCATTTAAACACAAATGTTTTATTTACAGCTTATATACAATAAAAAACAATTCGTCCTCATCTAGGTTAATATGCCGGGAAATATTTACATCTGGATTAACAGTTCCACGACTAATACAAGGAAACTAACAGGCTGTTAGTGTAACCGGCTACTGCAGTAGTAGCTCAACGGATCTACGAATATAACCGGTAGATCTTTAATCAAAAACTAGAGACTTCTCTCAAAAGTAAGTTCTCTTATAGACCTCGAGATCACGTGGTATCTCTTCAGCTGTCCAGCTCTTCAGCTCAGCTCCTCATATCTCAGCTCTTCTCGTCGTCTCTTCCTTTCAAAACCTTCTATTTTAACCTCGGTCAAACTCCACTCATCGTTTCCGTATGGGTGCTCTGGAGATGCCAATTATCCAATAATTCTTCAGAAAAATTCACAGTGATAAGCAGTTGACCGTGGGAATATTTTCTTATCATCCACCCTCTTAGCAGGAGGTTTTAGCCCGATTTCTTTCTTCAGAGTGTTGTTCATTATCTGGACTCTACTGAAATCCATAGGGTAACATCAAAGGGGGGGGGAATCACAAAGGCGTAACTAAGGAAAAAATCATCCCACAGCTGGCCAAATGCAATAATGTTGAAACATGTGCCTCTTAGAAGAGAAAAGTGTTACAACTTCTTTACACTACCTACTTAAAATTCGGACTGTTTCTTTAGTTTTGCTCACCAGCGTAATGAGTTAAAATTCATGCTCCATTTTATAACGAAATAGTCGATTTAGGTGAACTGTCAGTTAATTGTCTGGTAATATTGGTATATTTGGTTTCAGATGAATAATGATATATTCACAAATGTGAGATTTATCTATCTTCTAAATCTTACGATATCATGACTCGACTTTTTTATTCACCTTGTAAAATATACAGAGAAGGCGTACTGGCATTAGGGTAGCATGTCTTCCTCGTGATCTGGACGTCCAGGGTTCTCATCCCAATTAGGGCATGGTTGTTCTTTTGTGTTCTATCTGTGAGGTGTATGAATGTGCCTCCTTTCAAAATGGGGCTGTGCAAGCGAATTTGATGAGCGAGTAGCTCAGACGTACTCTTGGCTTGAGTTGACGCTACTTAAAAAACAACAGACGCACCATCGAAATTAAAAATCGCTGACTACATCAACGCACGTCCGTGGCAAGTGCCATTAGCAACAACAACAGAATAAACCGGACCCTACTTCGTTAGATTTCAACACTTGAAAAATATCAAACGATTAATTTTTTGATGGAGCAACGAAAATTGTTGATTTTAAGAATAACAATTTAATATATTATTGCAAATAAAGCAATTTTTTTAAATTGCCAAAACTCAAGGAAAATCTGTACCACTATTAAATATGTATGATTAAAGAGAAAATTTTGAAAGAGTGTAAAATTTTTGTGCAACATTTTTCGAAATTATCAACGATTGATAAAAAGTAAGCTGAATTTTGTAACGCCAACACTCAGCTAACTTTTTTATTAATTAAATTTTAATTTACCAATTTGCACCTTTTTACCCTCCAATGTACGTGTATGTCAAATTTGGTAGATGTAGATTAAACGATCTAA
>JAOUZG010002851.1:12315070-12348973 GCA_026289955.1 Argiope argentata
TTTAATTCTTAATAATGATTTTAATCTCTAACAACAAAGAAAATGAACATACGTTGCATATGTGTATGTGTGTGGGTGACAGAGAAAGAGTTGACGCTCTGCATGAGAAAGTTCAAATCATAGTTACCAGATAAAACACTTAATGCTTTTGAGGTCGGAAATATGCATCTCAGGCGATTTTTTTAAAAAAAATTAAGTTAGAATTTTGGTTAATTAGAAAATTAAGCTGAATTATGAAGTAGTACATTTTTAGTATAAACTTCTGTAAACATTATTGCCTCCCCTCCGGAAAAAAATCACACCATTTTAAAATTTGAAAATTTTTCTTTGTGATGATACCATTGTAATAATCTTGGAAATTCCTGATTTTTTTTCTGAATTTTGGTAATTTTTTAAAAATATTTTATGATGAGATATAATAATATTTTATTAATATATCATAATTACTATAGTATAATAATATATTAATTAGTTTTATATTATTCTTATCATTCATTATTTAAAGCTTTAACTCTTGTGTGTATTTTTCCATCTTGTGATGCATTATATTCTGAAGTTTTTCTATAAATGTGTATTTTTTTTTCAATAAGTAAACAAATTTTCAATTAGAATATTTCTAGTTGCACCTCACGCTTTTACGATTTTACTTTTGCCACCCTATTTTTTATCATGCTTTTCCTTTTAATATACTAATGAAAGTATGCTTACAAAATCTTCTATTTCTTTATTATCTCTTTTCAATTTCAGGCCCAGTCTGACTTGTATGATAAGGAGACGGTTGTGTACCCAGATCAGTTGGAAAGTTCGAGTCTGGCTCTCCGCTTTCGACTGAAACCCGACGTCCTGCACAACGGAAAAGTCATTCTCAAATGCGTCGCCACCCTTAAACACATTCACGCGGTCACTATCAAAGAAATCAGAGCAGCAGGTAAGCTTAATAGCAAGGGCCCTTTCTAACGACTCCTGCACGTCTTGAGTCAAGCGCATTTCGCCCTCTTTCCTCTCACTTGGGGTTTTACTAGACTCTTTGATATATCTTCATTTGACCGACAGTTTTCGGGGAGCTCTCGATTGACGTTTACAGGTGAGAGTAGTCCTACTGTAAGTCAGATGACAGATTTATGACCATATCTGTAAAGACAACGGCTCATAAGATTGGGTCAGAATACTTACAGTAGCTTCTCATATATTTATGACGTACTTTTCACATAACGGATTAATCTCACTTTAAGGGATATGTATTATCGACGGAATTTATATCAATTCAATGATGCTTCTAAACAAAAGGGTGTCCCAAAATTAATGCAAGATTTGAAATTCGCCACCATCCATGCAGTAAAATGTTGGTAACCCTATTAAATAACCATTTGATATGATAGTTTAGGGTTAGTAAAAATGGAACGTTACACAATGGAACTTGTTAACATAAGATTTGCATTAGGATGCAAGCTAAATGGACAAAATTTAATACTTAGATTTAAGATCTATGCTATCACATTCTGAGTCAAATCCAGTTGAAGGATTTGATTTTGTGCCTTTCTTTACTTTCAAAAGCATGTAAATACGATAGCTCAAAAATGTAATAACAAACATACACGTGATTCTGTATCAAAGTTTTGTTTCAATTAGTTAGAAAAACGTGTCTAAAACAGAAATTCGATTTTCGAATACTAGTAACCAAATGCCAGGGATTAATCACCAAATAACTTCCCAAAGACTACACAATAAATTCAGTAAATATGATAAAATTCTCGCCAATTGTCTATATTTCTTTACTATTGTACATCAAAATCTTGCGAAACGTTTTCTAGAATAGCACCTTTATTAGAGATCATAGATCGAGATAGCTTGTTTGGTAGGGCATTGGATTAGCTTTCCTTGGTCTACGAGTTCGAACACGCCAGCCGAAGACTCTCCATGTGTGTGGTGGTTGGCTCTCGTTAAATCTGTCTGCTCACAAAGTCCTCGATATCAAGAGTAATGCCACTGGGGATACTGCGTCAGAGATTCTCTGTTCTAGATCTAAATTATAATCTGTGGATGAATGAATGAAATGCACTAATGGAGTCCGTCCCGTTTGTGGTGCGTGTGATTTAAAAGTAAGACTTCTGCCCTCGGGTGATCAGGGGTTCAAAGTACTCTCAGAAGCTACTGCACCCCTCCTTCCGTTGTAAAGCGGAGCACGAGAACAACAGCGTTAGGAACCACGCGAGAAAGTTTTAGTGAGACCATTCTCATTGGTTACTTTTTCGTATATGAAGTATAGAGGGACGTAGTGTAATTGTCGAAAAATATAAACTTGAGATTTTGACGAATCACGTCATTTCATGTCTTCTTCTAACCAATACTTTCTCTTTGTGTATATGAAAGTAAAAACGAAATTAAGTATGGAGTAAGAAAAAACTCAGATAATATTATTGTTAATTCGATTCATTTGGTTCTTGAACTAATATCTAAGTTTCCAACTTTTAAAATAAAAAAATAATGAATATCTGAGAGGGAGAGGGGATTCTTGCTTGATTATGACTCAAAGATATTCGAAAACAAAGAATTTCGCTTAAAATTTAGAAAATTATAATAACCAAATACTAAATTTTATTAGTCAATCAAAAAGCATTTTTTTCTTTTATATATATAGTATCCACAAATATGCTGACATAACTCCAAAAAATGATTTTTTTTTTCTCACTCAAAGTGGTCTAAAGCGTGGAAATTTTTCAAAGTATCGAGGTCGAGTTTTTCAAAAATATCTTCTATACAAGTTATGATAAAAGAAAGTTAGATAAAAGGATTATAATTTTTTGAAAGAAGGGTAATGCTTTAATCTGTGCGGTTTCATTTTTCCACATATGCAACTTTTTTCTTCGGCTGTCTTTTAATCGCAACCCTTTCTTTTTCAGCTTCAAAAGAAACATCACCGTTTATGTTGTCTCTGCTCTTGATAGCCGCTGCTTTCTTAATAAGCCGACTGACAAGGGATTAGTTTCACCTTACTTGAAAGAAACTGTTTTGGGAACTGAAAACCTCAAGTGAAAAAAGCACAAGAAACGAGAAGAGTACTTTCTTTTTTTCTTTTTTTTAACAATATCGCAAGAAAGAATGTACATATGATGTCACAGTGTTATAATGAGGAGTGAAAACTTACGAAGTTAATTTTTACGCAGTAAATAATTACTGTTGCTTAAAAATTAACTAAAAAGATTTAGTTAAAAACTGAAGTTAATTCCTATAAAAGATCCTTAAGTGATTAAATATTATTATTATTAGATAATTAAACAAAAATTGCCGATTTAAGGATTGATAAAAATATGTTTCAATAAAATCTTATTTTACCGAAAATTAAAAGGGCTTAGTTTTGGTAGAATGCTTTTTTGATTCTGATTAAATTTATTTCTTGAAAATACGATGAACAAAGAATGCTATCAATTTTTATTTTTAGGAAGAATACGTTTGTAATTCTTCAGCGGTTTTGAATTTAATTGATGTAGTGCCAATAAATCCTAATGAATATTTATTTAATGCCTGGTCACATTTGATCAGAAACCATTTTAAAGTTTCACCTTTTTTTAATTCGTTTACTGTTTTATTTTAATTTAAAATCTCTGATATGAATACCTTATAAATAGCACATTTTATTAACTTCGATAACGATTATATTAATTTATTTTTCTAAATATCGTTTTCTTTTATTAATAAATATTTATTTTGTAATTATCCTTTGGCAATTAGTTTCAATTCAACAATACAAGAATTAATTATTTCAAAAAGAAATACTCTCAGTTTTCAAAAGAACATTCGCTTATGAGATTATTTTTCTTTGAAATATAAATTAATTTTAAGAGAAAATTTTTGAATATATTCTGTATATACACGTAAGAAGCAACTATTTAAAGTTGGGGAAATTTGAATGATTCGTCCATAATACTTCAAATAATATATAGTTATCTGTTCCTATCATATTTGAAAGTCTTCTTAAGAGCCTATTCTATTTATTTAATTTTTATTGATAGACAGCACATAATTATCTTAAGTTTCTGCAGACGAAATCCAAACAGGGTGTCTATATTTAGCATGTCAAACATTTTATTGGATAAAACAACAAAAAAGTAGTCGCAACAGCAATTATTTACTATATGATGAAAATTTTGAAGGAATTTATCGAAACTGGAAAGAGTTTTAAAATCTGTATTATAAAAGAATGAACATTTCGGTTCAGTTTATTTAGAATAGAAAAACATTTTCTTTGTAAAACCTATTCGACAATAAAAAAATGTTTACCGATTTGAATTATTCGACTCATACTTACTTTCATTGTTTTTTTACCCATTTTTAAAAAGAGTATTTACTAATTTAACATTCAATTGTTATATTTTGAAGAAAATATTATATCTATTGTATTAGATGTAACGCATGTCAAACTGTTTTTATTTTCAAATTCCAATAAATCTGAATCCAGTTTTGCTAAATAATCTATTACAAAAAAAAGTTTTTAAAAGTAATATTCTACTAGGATATTTTAAAATGATAAAATCTCTTATTTTTAAGTTAAGTTTTTTAATTATGTGAAAATAGTCAATTGCTTACTGTTGTAAGCTATTGTTTTCTAGCTAAATTTCTTACCTCCCCCCTAAACACACATTCGCACAGAGCAAGAAAAAAAGAGAGGAGGGGAAAAAAACGACATCAGAGTACCTTTCCTCTCCCATACATATGTTCCCCGCAGTTATATAAATAAATACTTCGTGCTATTTTGACATAAGTTGCACGTGCTGCAAAAAGAAAAAAAAAAGCATCAGACAAAAATTCAAATTTTACTTTTAAAAAAAACTCCATGTTATGAAAAATATGTTACAGCATGAAAGAAAAAAATGTCATGTGTAAAGACTTAAAAATTGATAAGATTACAGATAACATCCAGAAACTGTACTGTTTTCTTTAAAATCATTATTACAACCTTAATTTTTTTTTAAAAAAAAAACCTTTTCTAGCTTATTTTTAAATCTTATTTTAAATGGCTTATGTAATCAGATTTAAATTTTAAAAAATAGATTTCTAAAATTTTTGCAAGATTCTGTTAAACACTCACTGTTCAAATAAATAAATTTGGATGAAAACATGAAATTTTTTTTATTGTTTTATCACCAAAATATAAGATTATATTCAACAAGAAAAGCATTATAAAATGCACTTTTAATAAAATAAATATGTCAAAAAACAAAGAGAAAGGATAAGTACAATTTAATGACTTTTCCCAGAAACGATACTCTAATTATATTTAAATATCTTAGCAATATTCCAGGTGTTTTAATTTTTTGTGTAAATTAAATAAAATTGATAAATGCAAATTTAGACAAAAAGTTAAAAGAGAACTGTATTTGCATTTTGTATTTCGAAGTTCATTTAGATAATTAAAGTGAATTTTAGTTTTTAAAAAATTCTTATGAAAATTTATTATTTGTGCATGCAAATATTTCTATCACCTTTTAAATAAAAATACAAAATCGTGCTCAATTTTCTTCTCAATAAATTTATATAGGAGATCTTTATATAAGCAATAAAAGGGCAAAAATAATTAAACGATTAAAAATTTAATCTCTAAAATATTTTGAAATTTTTATCAGCTATTTATCTTTTAATTTTTGAAAAATAATATTTGTAACAGAAATTCTCAAGAACAATGCGGAGATGCTGTATTTTTTGCCTACAAAATATGTATTATATACACACAGTATAAGCTACAAACGCAGAACAAATTAACACTATTGAATCCGCTAATTACGGGTAACAGCAAAGCTCTAGAACGCAAACCAAAAAGAAAAGACATTCTCTCAGGCTAAGCCAACTATCGCAGCTCACTCTCCGAACTGATTTGCTATCCCATGCCTCGCCTTATATTGCGTCCTTCTAAAGTGAAAGGGGCAAATGTAGAAGCAGTGTGGACGCTCCAGGCGAGTGTGGAAATTTCTGCAACGGTCCCTACGAACAAATCATTTCTTAGCTTTATCTGCACATTTTAGAGTGTAGTAAATACCGTTAGCGACCCCTCATTATATCGCCAACACACCTACATCGCCAAGTTAGTCAAATATGGCGATATTCTGTTAGAAATCCTCTTAGAACAGTCTTTTCTCGCTGACGCGCGATTCTATTACAAATATCTTTTATACAATTAAGCTATTTACATTTAATTTGCACAAAATTCATTATAATGCATTTTGTTTCTTTTTGGAAAATAATAGATTTTCGTATCATTTCATCAAAAAGTTTTTTTTTATAGATATTTGATTTATTTATATTTTAAAGCATATGCATAAAAAATTTCCTCATCCAAATAATCCGCAAAAATTTCTTGTAGAATCTGTTGCCTTCTTAACGAAAAGTGTTCTGATATTCAGATTCAATTAGATACCTTAATCAGAATTTGAAGTTACCAATTTTTTAATGTAGAAGCTAATGTCTATACACGGTGGGTCAAAACGTTTTAAAGACTAATATTAGATCTCAAACTGCTTAGAATCATCATCTGTGCCATTGCGCATGCCTGATGTATCTGAGCTATCACCAGAGGAAAAGCCAGATGCATTTGTTCTCTATTTGAAACGATACGGTTATTTCAAACATAAATATAATTTTCATCATGTTAAATTGCCAAGATATAACAAAAAGCTATATACCCTAGCAGCATGCAATACTATACTGTAAGAAATGGATCAAATATTGACAATATTGTAGAATGTTGATTGATATCATATAATATTGCTGAATATTGTAAAATATTGTGAAACAGGCTGTGCGTAATTAAATGTTATATAAACCTGCGTAATTAAATGTTATATAAAGTTGTAAAAAGTGCCAATGAAACATGTTATTTAATGAAACAAACATATAGTGAGTTTTGTTTAAACAGATTTATTGTTGTTGGGTGTGTGTGTTTCTTTTGACACTAACATTTTTTGGATGAAAAACATACTCATGAAGTTGAAATCATACAAGAAAAGAAATTCATCTAGAATATCTAAGATTTTTGAAAAAATTTATGATTTCTTAGAAAACCACCGTTTTGCATCACTGAGAATAATGGAAGAATTTTTTAACGTTATCATCATCAGAAAAAGAGAAAAAAAACGATTTAAACTATCCTGCGCAACAATTTAAACAAAACAAAAATATGAGGTAAATTTATAGTCGCAACTCTCAAAAGGCAGTGCGATTTTTAGGAAAAAATAATATCAGTCTGCTATTTCATTCGCCGAATTCACCTGACTTAGCACCTTGCAATTTCTCTTCATTTCCAATTTAAAATAAACTCAAAAATTTATCATTTAGAAAGCATTGTGACTTTTAAAAATTGCTTAAAGATAATCCCACAAAGCATGATCAAACAGGCATTCAGGTGATTGTTAAATTTCAATAGTATATACATTGAATACACTTTATTTTAAATAATAATAGTAAAAAAATATTTATTTATATTTATTTAACTTTATAAACGCAGTCAAAAAAAATTTGAAGCACTGTGTAATGCCCTGTGAAATGTGTGATTCAAAAATCATTCAAAATAGTGGTCAAGGCTGAGCTTGAAACAAGTTACTAAATTGGGTACGTAATCCATAGTTAATTTTCAAATTTTTTATTAAAAATTGATCAAAATAGTATTAAATCTCAAATTTGAGAAATATTAGAACAGCACAAAAATCCTTTTCATGATATTTCAAAATTTAAAAAAATAAGCCTTACAAAGGTAATTTTATTTCAAAACAATTTTTTCCTTTAGTTTTGAAAATCTTAAAAAAAAAGTTTAATACATTTTCTAATTATTACTCCGATTGCTTCGTGTTCTTTATTTATATTTAAGTGCTGAGATGAAATTAAATATTTTTTTTCTGTGCATGTAATGTATAAAAATATAATTTGACTTGTGCGAGCACGTGGTGCTTGGCCGTTCAAGAAATGATGTTCTGACATGATACATTGAAATATGCATAGCAGATTCCATTTTGATCTTATTTTTTTAATGTGATGAAATTTAAACTCATAATAAAAACATCTAACCACCATTCAATTTCGAATTTAAATATTAATTAAAAATGCTTTTTTTAAAGATTAATTCTAAAATAGGAATCCTTTTTCAGCTTTTATTTTGTAGTATATACAATTTTTAAGTTGCAAGCTTTATATTTTGTTTAAACTTATTCAATTCAATTCGATAATTTTTTCCCTCTCTTCAAACAGCAAGGCAAATTTTAAAAAATAATATTAATTCCACATTAATATTTGGCAAACTGAAAAAGCTAAGAATTTGATCGAACAAGTTAATCGTCAAAGAGGGCTAATTGATAGAAATCTATAACTTTGATGTAAATTTCAAACATTCATTTTTTTTGTTTACTCTTTCACGTTCTGAACTATAATTTTTAAAAATTGTCCAGGGCTTTCTAATACACAGAAATTATTGACATTTCGAGATTGAATTTTTCGACGATTACAATACTTTTTGTATTCCAAAAGGAGAGAAATATTAAAGAAGAAAGAGATCATGCTGCCTGCGGTAATTTACTAGAAAACAGACATATTTTTGCAATTTTATTAAGTGACGTGGGCGAAATAATATTCTTCCAGATATTGCTTTTCAGCATGATGACAGACCAAAACTTCTTTTATTAATGTTCCAAGTGAAACCCTCACAACATAATATATGTTTTGCGAAAATAACAGTTTGGGATGTTATCTGATTTCTTAAACTCTTTCTTGTCGCCAAAAATTCCATAGCATGTATCACAAACAACTCTGTAGGGGTCCTGTGATGTTTACAGTTTAGCAAATACATTTAACGACTGAAAAACATCCGTCATGACTTTCTCCTATAGCTAAGAAAATATAATAACTATAATCTGATATTCCATGGTTATAAGAAATAATAACAAATTCTGCACAGGCTTCATATTTTTAAAAGTAATATTTAATATTATATATATATATATATATATATATATATATATATATATATATATATATATAAAATTAGGAGAACTCTACTTTTTGTTGTTGTTGTAGAAGTTGAAAGTATTGAAAAGTATCTCAAAAGTATTACTTGCTTCAGTAAGTACGCATTTTCTGCTGTTGGAAATATTAATTTGCCAAGTCAGTATTAAAACTTAAGTGAGTATATAAACAATAAAGCAATGAAACTGTTGATTTCCAAAATATCTTTACAAATAAATTAACTACTTCTATATGAATTACTGCTATATAAATTATAATACTATATAAATTATATTACTTCTATATAAATTACTACTGCACTAGAAAAAGAAAATTGTTTAGAATGGCAGAATTTCATAATACAAATTAATATCGTTACGAAATTTCTCACACAAGAACGATACGAAGATGCAGAGTAAGTATATTAAATAGGAAAATGCTTATTAAATATTAGCAACACAAGCTACATATTCACAGCGAATGAACTCTACTTAATCCTCTCATTTCAAATAACAGCTAAGCCATAGAACGCACGTCAAAGGGAGAAAAGACGCTCTCTCAAGCTAAGTCAACTAACGTAGCTGGTTCTCCGAACTGATCTGATCTCCCTCTTTAAGCCGCGCCTTTAAATAGCGTCCCAATAAAGTGGGCGGGGCAAACGCAGAAACCTACCGCTCGTTCCGGACCAGTCTGGAATTTTCTCTATTATTCTCTAAGAGCAAATATTTATTTCTTGCCTTCTACTATACACTTTAGCGTGTAGTAAAAACCGTTAGCTACCTCACTACTTCGCCAACACACTTGCATCGCCAAATTAGTCAAATATCGCAATTTTCTGTCGCATCACACACATCAGCGGAATGGCGTTTAGCCCCAACATGGTCTATGTGTGCCCAGACACGCTTACACGACATTTTTTCGGAAGGATCGCGCCTTGAACTAGGAACCCTTCTCTTCCGAATTTAAGATCCTTACCACAAAAGCACAGCGGACCTGCAAAGAAACTTTTAACTTTCAAACATTGTGATTAATAAAAATGATACTTAAGGGGAAAATCCTTTTTTATTATCGTTGGGATTGAGGGACACTAAAATTTTCAATTAAATACATTCATGCCCGTAAATTAAGGAAAATTCAGAGTCACATGGAAATCGAACTCTAAATTATATTGTTACGAGCGAGCAAAACGCACGCCAAAGGTGAAAACGCTAGCCGCGCGTCACGGGATACTCCGCGCCAGCCGGGTTGACTTGGCGAGAAGAATGTTCTGGTAACCCCGAGAGAAGTCTGGCTGCGCCGAGGTTTTTCTCCCTTACCGCGGAAGCCTCTCGGAACTTCCGCCGTAGCACGGCCACGCTTTCGCCCGACTACATAAGAGGTGGGTTGCCTCTTCCTGGCAGTCGATCGCTCAAAGTGGATCTCGCTCTTTGAGAAGAGAAGCGTTTCGCTTACTTGTAGCTTTTCGCTTGAGCTGTGTTTGCGTTTGCTGTTAACGCTGTGTTATTGAGCTCGCTGTGATTGACTGTTGCTGTGCTATACTATAGCTGTTCTGCAAACCGTGTTTATTGTGCGTAAGACTTGTGTTTACGCTGTAAGTGACTGATTATTGCTGGACTGTGTTTTCTGAAGTTTTACTTTTCCCAAGTCATCCTGTATATACCTGTAAATAGCTGTAAATAAATTTGTTTGTGCTGTCCTCATATAAAGTCCATTCAATCCGAACCCGCTACGCTAAAAACGTAACAACTGGTGTCAGAAGTGGGATGGATACAGAAACTTCAAGAATACGACTTTGAAATTAAACATCGAAAAGGGTCGTTGCATGGAAATGCAGATGCTTTATCAAGAAAGCCCTGCTCCGAGGGTTGTCGCTATTGCTCCTCTGCTGAAAAGAAATATGGGCTTGTTACACCAACTGTGCGCCAAATCGCAGAAGCCATTCCACCTCAATCTGATCCCTGGAGTGATGAAGAGGTTCGCAAAGAACAAATAAATGATCCTGACATTAAACCGATTATGGAATTTATGGAATCAAACAATTCAAGACCTGACTGGCAGGACATTTCAAGTCTCAGTACTGGAACTAAACGTTATTGGGCTCTCTGGAATTCACTCGAAATTAGAAATGGCATCTTGTATAGAAAATGGGAGTCCGAAGATGGGAAGTCAGTTAAGTGGCAACTTGTACTTCCCCGATCAAGGATAAACCAAGTTCTGAAGGAGTTACACAGCAGTCCTGCAGGTGGCCATTTCGGAGTCATGAAAACAATTCATAAAGTCCGGGAGGTTTCTATTGGAACAACTTGAAAGATGATGTTCAAGAATGGTGCAGAACATGTGACGACTGTAACGCCCGTAAAGGACCTAAAACACGCAATCGTGGTAAGTTACAGCGGTATAATGTAGGTGCACCATTTGAGAGAATCGCCTTTGACATCTTGGGACCTCTTCCTCGGACGGACAATGGAAATAGAAACATTCTAGTCGTCATGGATTATTTCACGAAGTGGCCAGAGGCTTATCCAATTCCTGATCAAGAGGCGACTACTGTAGCAGAAGTCTTACTTCAGAACTGGATTTCCAGATTTGGAACACCTCTTCAGCTTCACTCCGATCAAGGGAGGAATTTTACTTCTGCTGTATGTCAAGGACTCTGCAAACTCCTCCGAATCGACAAAACTCAGACAACACCTCTTCATCCCCAATCAGACGGCATGGTAGAGAGGTTCAATCGTACTATTCTAAATAACCTCTCTCTTTTCGTTTCGAAAAACCAACAAGATTGGGACCAGAAACTACCATTGTTCCTGCTTGCTTATAGAAGCGCGGTTCACGAAACAACTGGCTTCACACCATCCAAGATGCTCTTTGGACGGGAACTCCGACTGCCCTGTGATCTTCTGTTCGGGTGTCCTCCGGATACGCCTTCTTCGCCTGTGGATTATGTTCAAGACCTCCAGGCCCGTTTAGAAGACGTACACAGATTTGCCCGAGATCGGATCAACATAGCGACGGAGAAGATGAAGACCAGGTACGACACTAAAGCCACCGGACATGAATTCAAGGAAGGTGACAAGGTTTGGTTCTGGAACCCGATTCGACGAAAGGGACTCTCTCCGAAGCTGCAGTCTTCCTGGGAAGGCCCATATACAGTCCTGAAAAGACTTAATGACGTCGTGGTTCGAATAAGGAAGTCACCGAACTCAAAACCAAGAGTAGTTCATTACGACCGGCTAGCCCCTTATTACGGTAACTTGTCAAATACTTAGTTGAAACCATGGTTTCCTCATTTATGTAAATGTTATCTGTATATTTGTAAATAGTTTTTTTATGTCAATTATCTATCAATGTTTATGTCTGAAATTTTGTGTTTATGTTATTGTCTTCTGCTCTGGGTCTGTACTGCCCGGGACGTGCAGTCCTTGAGGAGGGGGCAATGTTACGAGCGAGCAAAACGCACGCCAAAGGTGAAAACGCTAGCCGCGCGTCACGGGATACTCCGCGCCAGCCGGGTTGACTTGGCGAGAAGAATGTTCTGGTAACCCCGAGAGAAGTCTGGCTGCGCCGAGGTTTTTCTCCCTTACCGCGGAAGCCTCTCGGAACTTCCGCCGTAGCACGGCCACGCTTTCGCCCGACTACATAAGAGGTGGGTTGCCTCTTCCTGGCAGTCGATCGCTCAAAGTGGATCTCGCTCTTTGAGAAGAGAAGCGTTTCGCTTACTTGTAGCTTTTCGCTTGAGCTGTGTTTGCGTTTGCTGTTAACGCTGTGTTATTGAGCTCGCTGTGATTGACTGTTGCTGTGCTATACTATAGCTGTTCTGCAAACCGTGTTTATTGTGCGTAAGACTTGTATTTACGCTGTAAGTGACTGATTATTGCTGGACTGTGTTTTCTGAAGTTTTACTTTTCCCAAGTCATCCTGTATATACCTGTAAATAGCTGTAAATAAATTTGTTTGTGCTGTCCTCATATAAAGTCCATTCAATCCGAACCCGCTACGCTAAAAACGTAACAATATATATCACCCATAAAATGACTGCACACATTTTCAAAAATCATATAGAAGTTGCAAGAAGCCACCTGAAGAGACCGATTGAGCTTCGCAATGACGAAAGTATAGAGAGTGATGTATAAGGAATACAGGCAAAGAAGTAAAATTGTTCACAAGAGGTTTATAGGCCTTTCAGTGCAATATCCGCGTAATTATGACACAAAGGACGCATTTGGATTATTTTTTATGATGTATCGACCGTCTGGAATGTAGGCGTACCCAGCTGGAACTATCCGAATAATTTGGGATCACCCAGAGTATCATCTCCAGGCAATGGCAACGATTCCAAGATGATGGTAATGTGAGTATATGTTGCAGCGCAGATTGCGCCCGAGTTACAACGCCGAATGAGGATCGGTATTTGGCAGTTACTCCCAAAAGAAACAGACGGGGAACAGCATCAGTCCTGCCTCGTGAGCCACTGGTACGGCAGTTTCAAGTCAGAACATATACCGACTTTTAGGGCAGATTGGCTTATATGCACGTAAGCTTCTCAGATGTATTCCAATTACCGCAGCTCACTGTAACCTGTGGTTAACCTGGAATAGAGAGCATGAATTGTTGACATCACAACAATGGGCTCATATGATGTTTTCTGATGGGCCAAGCTTTAGATTGTTGTCTAATTCTCGTCGAACTTTCACACGGAAAGCGGAAGGTACCCGTTACCACCAAGAGAGCATCATTGAACGACACCGTTACGGTGGTGCATTGTTACTCGTTGGGGGAGGAATTTTTTCTGGGTATCAGAACAGACCTGCATATTCAAATTGGGACATAACAAGCCAAATCTATTGGGACCTCATTCTGGGACAATATGTACGTTTGTTTCGGGGTGCCATCGGCGCATAATTCGTGTTTATGGATGAAAACGTCCGTCCTCACCATGCAAACATAGTAAACGAATGCCTTCGATCGGATGGACTGGCATGCATTCTCCCCGGACTTGAATCCAGTAGAGCATGTATTGGACATGCCTTCCCTACGAGTTTCAGTCCACTAACCACCTCCTACATGTCTACCGGAACTTCGGAGAATATTGCTTCATGAGTGGTGTAATATTCCCCAAGAGCAGATCGATAATTTGATACTCAGGCAGCCTATGTGTTCTACGGATTGTATTTCATCGTCTGGGAGACATGCTATGAATTAAACATCATACCAACCATGCAATACGGGTTTTTGTAATTCGTTTCTGTGAACAAAAAAATCTTAATTTTTATTAATGATATCAAAATATACTACTTTTTTTTTTAACTTTTTACCTTTTGTTTAATAAGTAGGCTTTACAAATAATCTCGATTTGTTTTGCTTCCGACTCTTTCTTTTTCTGAAACTGCATTATCCTTAATTTTTATGAACATGAGTGTATTTTATGCCACTTGGTTTTTTCTTGATAAAATATTTTCAGATTTCAAATTCTGCTAATCATATAATTTACACTATTTTAAAAGTTTTTCACTTTTCTGTTAATGATAATAGGTATTTCTTTAGTATTCTAATATCTTTAAAACCTGTGCTTTAATTTGAAACGAAAAAGGTAAACCCAAACTAATACAGAGACACTTTTACTGAAACCACATCTGCTTTAATATAAAGCCCCTTTTTCTGCTTGGGATTTCTTTAGTTTGAGCAGTAAATACAGTGCCAAATTTTTATTCACAAATTGATATGGGACACAATACAAACTTAAAACGAAAATATCAAAAGAAACACAAAACATGAGAGCATCATTCGTCTAGTCAGTCTAAGACCAATTTCTCTTCTTCCACTTTCCGTCATGCAAGTGGTGTTGCTATAAGAGGTGAACAGGGTTGCCAAAGTTGGACGAACCTTACATTTTTCAAAAATGTGAGTTCATAAGGCAGAATTGCTCAACACTTAAGTCTTATATATTTCATTGAATATATTTTTTACAATTTATGAAATATCTCTGAAAAGAATTCAATAATAATTTATACGATTCTACATAAAATTCTGTTAACTGCAATAAAAAAAGAATTTATTAAATACAGCTCATAATACTGAATCCTGTATTTAAAAAATTAAAATTCATTAAAACTGCGTAAAATACTATTATTCTCTTCATTGTATCATTCATTTAGACCATTCATCTTGAAATATGTTTGTACCTATTACAACGATTAAACCATACAATTAAATAATGCTTGTCTTAAAAACTTTAGAAATATTGAATTAATAATAGAGACATTTTAAAAATCAAGATACCTTTTTCTTGCATATTTTTTAAGAAAATAACTTGTTTAAAAATTATTTTGTTTCACAGACATTTGTTAAAATTACATTTTTTAAAGTTTAGTGTGAAATGAGATTTCATTTAATAGTTTAATTTTTAAAAATGTCAAATGTGGTGTCATGGAATATTACAAAGAGGAAATAAATTTTATACCACAATAAAAAATTTTTATAAAAATTATCTTTTTAATGGAACATATTAACTTGCAGTTTTTTCTAAAATTCGTCTATTTTTAAAATATGTATATGCAATGATATAAAATCTAAATTATTATATTAAGCAATGATATTATAAATCATCGAAAAGAAAAATTTGGGGCACTCTATTTTTTTATATATATATTGCGATGTAAATAGGCGCCAATTTATCTCACTTCTTCCTTGTAACCAATTTTGATCGCCGTGGTGAAATGGATCGAAATTGAAATTTCAGAAGTATCTTCTTTTCGGCTTCACATCTACAAAATTGTCTATATATATTGCATAGGTTTCAATGTTGCAATTTCAATTATGAAATCTTGGAACTCTATTCCATTTTTAAGGCTCATGTAAAAAAAAAAATTATAATAAATGTCTGTCGCAATTTGATGCTTTAAAATATTTTATCAGCGAATCAAATACGAGATTGCTTTTGGCTCGTATGAAATGTTGATAGTGTTTAATTTCAATGAAAGTCATGGATACGAGATTTAATTGAAATTAAACACTATCAACATTTCATACGAACCAAAAGCAATTCTTAAATAATGTTGCAAGAGTTGTTAATCGTACATTGCTCATTAATTATCGCAGATAATTTTAAATCGATTTTGAATTTGCTAAATTTCTTTTACGCAGCTCTTGACACTAACAGCTGTTAAATAAATTCCTAACATTGTGAGAATGTTTGAAAGGGAATTTTTTCGAATTAAAAATTCAGAAGAACCTTCATTCTATACATTCAATCAATCTTCTCTAACGTTAACAAATGAAATTTAGAAATCTTTTTTTCTATTGACAGGAATTTATGTTTCGTCTTGTAACAATTACTATATCATTCTATTAAATTAATTCCCGTTTTGACACGCGATGAGAACAGTTTGGGGACGAATCTCGTAATATCAACCAATGGCTAGACGACGAGGACAACTGTGTTGGCATTCTCTTTTCAAACTTCCATGCCATATAAGTATGAGGAAATCTGATTCCAAAGCATTTACCGTACTTCATACTGGCTTACATGGCTGTTTATCGACGTAATTGGTTTTTAATTTTTTACCTGATATTAACAAAGGAATAAATATGAAATTCGAATATTTTTATTAAACTAGAATAATATTTAAATCACTAGAGTATTTTAGTCACTTTTATATAAAAATGTATCTATTTCAATTTTTTTACACCAGTTGTTCTGTTGTCGCCCGATCTTATAATGTCATCTTCCGCTTTTACATATAAAATTCTGATAAAACATGCTCAGGACCAGAAGCAGATCCTATCGTCTGACAACTGCGATATCTATTATTATGTCGTATATGTTCATATTATTCAACACTAGAGCTACTTTGGGACGGACCTCATAATTCTGAACTGCCGTCAAATGACGAGAACAACATCAGAGCTGGAATCCTCCTCGCCACCATGGTTTCGATATTACAATTATAGTTCAGTGCCGAATTTTAATTTCTATCGATTGGGGGGGGGGGGGAACGCGTCTCAAAACAAATTATAATTTTGGATACTACGAATGCATGCCAGAGATTAAACGTCAAATAACTCGCCAAGGATAACACGATAGATTTAGTAAAAATGCTTTATTCACGCCAATGGTTAATGTTTCTTAGCTTTTGTTCGCCAATACCATGAAAGTCATTCACGGGGATAACAGTTTTATTACAAAGTATACGAGAAAGTTTCGGAAAAACCATTCCCGCTGGTTTGATCATGTAGTTATACAAAGTGTAAAGTTACAATACTCTGTTATATTTCGATGATACTAAAAGTGCGAATATATTTTCAAGCACTGGTTATATATTTCGCTGGTGCTTTTCTCTTTCGCCAAAATATCCGCTACGGATAAGCCGATAGATTCAGTAAAAGTTCTGAAATCACAACCAAGATTAATATTTCTCAACTGTTGTATGCCATTGCCCTGCACTATGTTCTTTGTTTAACCCAAGGTTCACAATTTTTTCCAAGGGCTGGTGGTGGATAACACCTTTATAAAAAAGTATGTAAGAAAACTTTGGAGAAACCATGCTTGCTGGCTTTCAAATAAACAATAAAATTCAAGGAAAAACAATAAATAAAATAAAATAAAATTCTTTATTTATACATTCATATGCAGATAAATTGCTTAAGACTTGCATAAAACAAAAGCAATCTTATATTCATTATACGATTTCGCAACTGCATTATCTAATCATTTACTTAGCAGTGACCTTCACAGCATATAGAATGTCTTTACTCAGCACAAATATGCACTCAGGACTGACCCGCAATCCCAACATTCTATCGCACTCTTCCAATGACACAACATACTGTTTTGCTATATGGGCGATGGATTCACCGGTTTTCCTGTTGCGGAGTGCAGAAGTTATGCTCTCTGGCTGGCAGTACAGATACAAGTGGCGAGAACAGTCAGAAACCACTGAAAACTGGAAGTTTGGCGAACAGGATGTGAATTTTTTGTCTTGTTTTGAAGCTAATACATAACCCAGAGCTGAAAAGGTGGTTAAATGTTCCATTTTAAAGTGTTCCATCTCGCCTTCACTGAATACGTTCTTTGGTTGCCAAAGGATGCCATCTACGTCGTGACGAAGGCAGATGGCAGGTAATGATTCAGGGCATATTTGACCAGCAAACAACCACTGATGTCCTCCTAAATTGACCTAATAAATAAAATATAAATAAATGAATAGAACCCATCTTTTAAAATTGAATTATATACTGATTTCCAACGTATATATTGTGAACTATGATGGGTTGAAAAAAATTAGACTACAGAACAAAAAAATCTGAAAAACCAACAGAATTCTGTCTTTTAAAATTGAATAATATAGGATTAAAAAAGAATATACTGATTATAAATATGTATTTTCTGAAATATAATAAGATGAAAAAATTTGACAATAGGTCAGAAAGATGTTTAATATTTTTGATTCAATACATAATAATTAACCTATGTTACTTCCTTTGGTCCTGCAGGAAATATTCCATGACGTAACCTTTTTCCTAACAATACAGTAAATACACTTTCTACAAATACCTTCAATTCATTTTCAACTGCATGTTAAGAAAGTCTTGACTTAATGTATAGTATAATCCAATAAAATGAAATCACAATTAATAATTTCAGAAGATTTAAATAGCCACGTGCAACATAAAGTGCACCATTATACAATTTTTGACCAAGTAACTGTTAAAAACCTAAGATCGAGAGGGGATAGCTGTATTAAACAATGTCATTAGTCTAACGGTTCAATAAAATTTTTACAAAACAAAATTTGATGAATTACAAAATACAAGGAATAGAGTGAATATTTTAATTGAATTATTAGTATATTTATTAGAAATTAATGTTAAATTATTTATTAATAATGTACTAGAACTATTATTTATGAAAGTGCTTTGGTAAAATAATTATTGCTCCTTAAGCTGGCCATATTATATTTCATTGAAGCGACCACACAAATTTAATTTTAACATGACATTTGTATGAAGTTTCTTATTTTCTTAGAGCTTACTGTAATCAGTATATATATATATTTTTAGAAAAAAACCATTAACTATTAAGTATGGTTATTATTTCCTTACAGTTTATCATAATTAGTAAATATTTTATTGATAAGCAAAAAATCATTAACTATAAATTATTGTTAATTTTTCAAGAACTTTAATACTCCCTTTATAAACATATTAGATTTTTATTAGCAATACATTTTACTTATCGAATTTTCAATTTTATTTTTTTTGTATCATCTGATAAGTGTTAGTGTAAAATAATGCACCAGGAATAAGACAATGTTTCAATTAATCAAAACAACCAAAATGATTTAATAATTCATGAAATTTATTTATAAATCATTTATTTAATAATTTATAAATAATTTTTATTCAGTGAAGAATTTTAACTTCTACTTTTAGCTGATATTTACTACTCACTGTTGTAGCTACTTTTTAAGTAACGTTAGGATATTATGAATCAAAATTAGTAAATAGAATTATTATCTTAAATTACACTAAAATTAAACAGAAATAAGTCATTAATATGGCAGTTAAATTTTAAAAAAGAAACTAAAACCATTAATTCTGAAAAAAGAGCATTAAAGTGCCTTGAATTTATTAGCACTTAAAATGCCTCAATTCAGCATTATGCATGACTAAGAGGTTACATAGAACAATCATACACTAACAAAATTTTAAACTTCATCTTTATTACAGAATATTTATCTTCTTATTATTGTTTACATGGAAATTACAGCCATCTGTAGTCACTGAATTTGCTTTAAATAATATTTAATGGTTAACTTCTTAACTTAAAAAAATGTTCTTTTTTTTTAATTTGCTCATATAAATCCCATGATTACAAAGTAATTGTTTTACATTATAAATTTAGGGATAAACAATTCAAGCAAATATGGCATGAGTGTTCAGATGATTTTTTAAAAGGCAAACAGCAATTCAGACCTCATTTCGAGTCTCTTTTCTCTAATCTTCAATATAATTTGCTATTATTTGTCATATTAAAGAAAAAAAATCTTTATCTTTTTCAGAATTTAAAGATTGTATAATTAAAGATATATCCTGCAGTCAGCAATATTCTTGAAATTTGTGATTAATACAATGCATGCACTATATAACCAATTATTTTTCTCTAATGTAATAGTGATTTAAAAAATAGAATAGATTTAGTTTTTGATAAAGTGAGTGAATTGATTTTTCTCTAATATTTCAAAGATTGGAGACTGAATATATTTACTAAGCTAAGCAAAATATTTTCATAAACTAGTATATAAGTTATTTCATTAATTTATTACAAAAATATATCAATGGATATAAATATAAATTTGGGAAATCAGCCTCAAGAGCATATACAGAAAAGTAGATTAGTAGAAAAATAAAGTAGAAAAATATCAATTTTCTTCTTAAAGATAACTAGAAAAATATTTTAAGGCATATACCCTGTGAGTTTCCTGATGCTCATTACCATCAATTCTTTGAAAGAAACGCTGTTCTATAGTAGAATCACATTCTTCCAATTGTTGTAAATTAAATGGCACTTTATTACTAGGAGCAACCTGAATAAAATATGAAATAATGTAAATGAAAAGTTTAGCACAGAATTTCTTTTAAGAAGTTGAGACATTTGACGTTTCAGAAAAGTTTAGTTACTTCTGGCATAGCACTTTTCACACATAAAAAAGGGCAGTTAAATAAATACTGAAGCATTTATGATAAGTTACATTATTTGATTGATAATATTTTTATGTTTAAATTGATGCTGTTAATTCTTCCAATATGTGATTAATATGTGAGCTGTTAATTCTTCCAATATGAAGAATTTATTAATATGAATTATATATTCTATTCAGTATAAAGTTGTTTTAGCTGAATAAAATCCTTATACATCTATCAATTTTTAAATAGAACTGGACATAATATCAAGAGTCTTTTATTAAATTAATAAAATTATTAAATAAATGAATTAATGAAAATTAATGATTTTTGTAATAGTCATTAATCAATGAACTGCAAAATTTAATTTCAATTTTTTTTTTTTTTTTTTTTTTTTTTTTTTTTGTGGGAATGGACAATTGAAACAAAGCAATGAAAAATATATGCATCAAACTCAATGAGAACAATCCAATTGCAAACTTTTAAACAAAATTAAAGCAAAAATAACCAAGCTTTCTTTTTTAGAGAAATTGTGGTGGAATGTTTTGTAGTAGAATGGGTAATTTTTTTAGAGGAATGTTTTGTACAAAATATTATTCTATGACTTTCCATTGGAAGTATATTCTTATTTCTAATAATTTATAAATTAAGCACTTAGCCTTGATTAAAGTGAGTTCCATGGACACATGATATTTTAAACTATATTATTGATTCTGAGTGAATGAAAGAGAGAGAGAGAAAGAACTACCTCACTTTCCGATGTCAGGTGAGCAAGCCGTGCATGCACCTCTGCTATAAGGGCTGGATCCATGAGTTCCTCTCCTTCTCTGTTTCCTTTGACTAGTTCTTGCCACATCAAACCTTCTTCAGCTTTGGATAAAATGACTTCAAGCCTGGTTAAGTTAATTGACAATAAGCAAATATCATAAATACATATGTATGTAAGGATAGTTTAAAATCTAAACTAAATTCTAATTTCAGTTCTAATTAATTTCAAAATTTTTTTCTTAATTTAGCCTATATTAACTGCAATCTAAAATATTCTTTTATTTACTGATCCCATTCCTTTTTTTTTCTACAAAATTAATTCAATAGAGGCTTTCTAAAATTGTTGAATCGACTAAAAGCCAACATGTTCACACTCTTAGTGAAGGGATAAAATATTGTTCATCAAAGCACATTCCTTTAAAAGATCCCTGCGATTCCCTTACACATGATCTACATGTGATTAACATGCAATAGAAATCCCTATCAAAATCGCTCAGAATATAACCCCAGGGATAAAATTTTCATTAGCTTTTTTTTATTCTGTTTTGAGTCATTCTGTGGTTTGTTCATCGCTTCTGGTTTACATAATGTGTGTCTCCCAAGATGCAATAAACCAAAGTTAAAAATTTGAAAGTCTCTAATCTGTTTTTGAAACTACCTTTTGCTTTCAAAATACTATGCTTATATATAAAACTATTAATTATAAATAATACAATATATAAAGCAAAATTAATCTTGAAATTCAGCATTGACAATTTTAAACCATAGAATTATAACAATACTAATGTGTTCTTCATTATGTCTAATTTTTAAAAAATAACAGCACATTTTGATAATAAAATGATAATGTAATTTGTCTAGACATCTACAACAAACATCCTAATTACCAAGTGCATAATACAAGTTAAGGCATTCAAAGTCTAATTTTTCATCTTAAACTAGCCTTTTACAGGGTAGCCAGAATTTAAATGCTATTTAAATGTCCTTGACCATTCCCTGACATAAAAGAAATTTCTCAGATATTTTTCGAATGTCACTGTTATCAGAATGATGATGCTATTATTCTTTTTAATTATCGTGTTATGAAACCAAAGGTTCTTTCGATTTGATTGTTGATGAAGGAATAGTCTTTAATAGCAAATGACAAAGTTTATTAAACACCAAGAAATGACACTACAAGATAGAGTAGCCTATAAAGTAGTAATCGATAGTAATAATGATAGTACCACACAAAGTGGTTAGATAAATTTCAGCAAGAGGTGTAGCTCTTTGTAGCTACTCTCTACAGTCTCTCCAAACACCTTCAAGGCACTAGTGTTTCCTCACTTCAGTTGTAGCCAACTGCTGACTCACTATCACACGATTGGTTACTCCTCACACGACTCGATGCTGCTTCTATAATAAACACTACAACTCAAAACACAGCCAATTCAGCAATTCAGTGCCCTTTTAGTTTCCAAAGCCTGGCAGAGAAGATTCTGGAACAATTAGGAATATCTTGGTTCCTACTAGCTCTATCACTGAAATTCTGGAAGATTCCTTTATTATCTATTTTGTTGTTAAATAGTTGTGAAACCTGAGATCATTGATTGGGCATCCTATCAGCATCCAATAGAGCTGATCGTAAAACGGTCTTTCCAGTAATTGAACTGAATGTGCTGGGGAGCAGCATCACAGATTTGGAACAATATGTTCTTAACCTTATTTGCAAAATAGTTCCACTCTTCTAACTCAAATTTATGTAAAATAAAATTTAATTCTCAGAAAAAAAAATCATTTGTTCACTTTTTGAATTTCAGATAAGCTTCAATTATATAAAAGCCTTTCCCTGTTTTTATAAATATATTACCCCAACAATAGAAGATACATGCTCATCTTGAGTGACTATTAGCCAACCACTCATATCTTAGCCAACCACTCATAACAATTTGTCAAATTTAGTGATGAAAAATGTAGCACAAAGATATATGCACATTGGCAGGGGAGCTTTAAAATTATATGATTTGTTCTCTTCCATTGGGGTTTCTCCTATCTATAGTATTTACCGACACACCAATCAGAAGTTAACAATAATTTTACTAACATATCAAAATTCACTGACAAATAAAAAATTAAATTGCTGCCTCAAAATAAGAAAAATTCTTTGGTAAAATCAAAATTGCATTGACATTTAGCTCAATAATTATAATAACAATAATGACAAATATTTGTATGCTGAACCTGTAAAATAGAGAAAATTGTAAGAATTCCCTGAGGATTCCCGGTTGACTTGCCATTTTGTAATATAATCATTGATCAAAAATATGATTCAAATTTTGACAAACTATGTCAAAATTTGAATAATATTTTTTTATAATTTACATCAATACATAAAACATTAAATCTTATTTTAATCAGAACATCAATACTTTTCCATAGAAGTTGATATACAGAAGATTTGTATTCATACCCTAAATATTAAATTGAATTGATAACATAACTACAGACTTACTTGTCTCCATCTAAAATCCAAGTGCAAGCTCCATGGTCAATACAGCTAAACAATTCCCCAGAAATAACACATTTTCCTTGAACAAGAACTTCAATATGTCGAGGAAGGAAAGTAATCTGGAAATCCACCTTTTTTAAATTTTCTGGCACACGAAAATAAACCGTAATATCTTCAGGTGTCTGAATATATGTATATTTTGGAGGTTGTGGTTCTGTAAGGAAAGGTAAATGTAAGTTGATAAAAAATAAAAATATTTCAAAGAATTTGCTTAAACCATTAATATAACAATTAATGAATTATATTCTGTAAATAAATAAGGAATAAGCAATATTTCAAGATATTGATATTTCTTGTTTAATTAAGAATCTATAATATTATAATGTACGATGAAATAATTGGCTATGAACATATCAAAACTTTTGTTTAATAAGGATTTAATTTTTATTTTAATGTATCAGAGCATAATTTCCTGTATAATTACATTACTATATCATTTGAAATAACTGATTGATGAATACATGAAATTTTTCAATATCTTCGATATACTTTTCTCAGCTTTTACAATATCTTCAATGGTTAATCCCCCCCTCAATTTTTAAATTATTTTTTATTATTTTAAAATATAATAAGCCTTACTTTGTTTATAACTTGAAAGCATATAATTATTTTCAGATTATTTTTACAAATAATTTTGGAACAAACCTTTTGGCTGCTCATCTGCCTTGGAATTTCTCAAGCCTTCCGTATCAAAATAAAACTGAAAATCATTTTCAGAAACAACACAAATGGCATCACCAACATTATCTATAGCAGCATACTCTGGAAAAGATGAGCTGGCTAGTTTGCGAATTCGTTTTGTAGACCAAAGTTGATTATTTTGACCTAAGGAAATAATTACTTCAAATGAACAAAGTTATAAGATTCCATAAATTCAGTAAGCAAATATTAAATTAGAAATAATTCTTAAATAATAATACATTGAGTTATAGACATGACACAAAAAAAAAATTAAGCTATATGGTAAAATATATTCTAACAAATGCAGTGAATGCAATTTTGTTCTGAAAAAAATAATTATTATCCCCACATATTCAGGTGTTTTTATAACTCAAAAGCAAATTATTATAAATAGTGACCTGGATATGCTATAAAATGGATAAACAACTAGTGCTATATGCAACAAGAAAGAATTTAAACAAGAAATTTTATTAGCTTTGTGATAATTCTGAATACAGGAAATACCCAAATACAATATAAAAAGAAATATAACTTAAATTACTAATTTTTTTAAACAGTTAAATCTTTATAAAAAGATTATATTAATTAGAAACAATTACTTTTCGTCAATTGTACAAATACCTTAAATAATATATATTTTTTTTTGAATTTTGCAGTAATTTTTCAGAATTAAAAATCAAAAACAGTATCTGTTATTTTCATTAAAAATTATTCTAAATATTTACATTTACAAGTCATTTGATTCATAAAAAAGAACACAACTTAAAGCACTAAATTTCAGTAAAAAATTTTTAATTGAAAAATTCACATATATTTATATATAAGTATAAGAATTCATAAAAACCGCCACAGAAGTAACATATAATTATAAGTAAAGTGACTATGCTGAATTTATCAAGACCCACCCAGTGAAATAAGGTAGCTACAAAAAATAAAGATCAGCCAAAAAGTCCTATTTCAAAAATTGTATTTTAGATCACAGTAAAAAACATCTAAAGTTTAACAACGTAATCTGTAAATTAGCAACAATTAGAAATTTGGGATTAAAATTATGAGAATTCATTTTTCAATTTTAAACTAGCCCTTTGTCAAGGTAGGTAATATTTATAATTTTAATTGCACATCTCTGCCGATTTTACAGATAACTCTCTGAGTACAGATAACTCGTTATTCAGTGTTCTTATTACAGTATAGTGTACAATAAGGACACAGAATAAAGAATAATTTTTTTGATGATATCCTACATTTTTGAGATATTTTTTATAGTTTCCTCACTTCACCACCACATTGCAATCTATCTAATAAATTTAGCACAATTATTTTACTATAGGTACTTGTTAATTTCCCTATGATCTTTCTGAAAGGCCTAAGAACCTTACAAACCTCCCTGTATGTACATATAAATAAGATGGTATTTTAAAATTAAATTAAACCCTAATTAATATCCAAATTTTTATCTTAAATTAGCCAAAGTAACTTGATATTAAAAATATTCTCTTATTTTCTGATTAATTCCATTTCTTCTAGTTAATTAATTCAACAGAACCTTTGTAAAACTGAATTGGCTAAAAGCCGACAAATTCTCACACTTCCGAGTGAAGGGATAAAAACTGCCCAGCCAAGCACAATCCTTTAAAAGATCCCTATGATTCCCTTACACAAGATGTACATGTGATTGACATGTGTCAAAAATTCTTATTAAAATCTAACAGCATATATCCACAGGGATAAAAGTTTTATGATTTTTTTTTTAATTCTGTGATGTGCTCGTTGCTTCTGCCTGTACATAATGTGTACTTCCTGAGATTGAATAAAACGAACTTAAAAATTCAAAGTATCATCTATATCTTCAAATCTGCCTTCTGCTTTTAACAAACATTAATATTACACACATTTATGTATTAGAAAAGAAATTTGCTGTAAAATCTTGAAGAAACTGTCAGCATTGATTTTAAAAAAATGTTGCTAAATAATTAATTAAAGAGAAAATCTAAATATAATTTTTATAATATTTTAATCAATCTGAGTCATAACTATTGAAGGAAAATGTGGCACAACTTCAAAACTAAGGATACACAGAAAAAAAGTATATGAGAAAAAAATGTAATATTGTATTTGTATATTGTAACATTTCAAAGAAAGGACTTCTCACTTTTGCGAGCGATGTTGGAATAAACAATAAATAATTGTCGGGAAGCAGTTTAAATATTTCTTATTAAATGATTATATATATTTACATACATGTCAGATCTATTTTCATTTTTTAAAAATTTTATTCACAGTTTTTAATGGTTTCGATGTGCAATTTAAAATTAAAATATATTTCAATATCAGTCCAAACAAAAATATAGAGTATATCAGTCAAATTAAAATATCAGTCAAAACAAAAATATAGAATATATCAGTCAAATTAAAATATCAGTCAAAATAAAAATATATAGGAAGAGTTGACCGGGTAACAAAAAAGCTGGATAGACTGGAATTTTATGAATTCATTTCTTTGCCCATCAGTATCAATTTTTTGTCCAAAACTTACTGTTATAATATGTACTTTCTCCTCACTCTTTATTAAGCATTAAAAGCTTTATTTATTTCAATGTAAATGTATCCACTGCCCAATAATATGTTGAATTAAAATAGAAGGCTCTGTCCATTTAGTTAATAGTGTTTATACAATACACTGCACATTTCAAAAATTTATTAGAGAAAAAGTTAAAGGATATAAATTGTTCCATCTTAACATCAATTCTGTAATGTCCAACTTAAGTACGGAAACATAAACAAAACATTATTGTAAATAGTAGGCCTAGTTCTTAAGAAAATTGGTTCAAACTGATTTTATTTTTCACTGACAAATGATTACACAGATATGAAAAGGTAACCTTAAGATAGGAGCCAAGACTTACAGTTTATAGGTTTTGAAAAAAATCTTTAATAGATGACTTAATAAATGCATTGCTTTCCTTATTTAATCATAATATAAGAAAAATAGACCAGATAGTACAAAAGCTGGATATTCAACAACCAGATACTGGAGAGTGTACAGTATATTTACTTTGAGCAGAGGTACTTTTAGTAACTCAAATATCAATGTTTCTTTTCAGCATATTATCTCTATAATAATCCAGAAAGCGATGAAAATTAAGTAATCACAAATAAGTTTCGACAATAGGAAAAATTTCCAATTTCAACCAAAAGTCATATCTTACTTTTCAAAGTTGATGAAATTTGCTCCAAAAAATTATCTTTTAATCATTTATTATTTTCAAATTCAAAAGAAACTAATTTAATAATAAATAAAAAGAATCAAAGTTATTCAAAATAAAATGTAACTCTTATTTCTTAGATTTATCACCTGTATTTTGAAAGTTGAATTTAATAATGATCCAATTTTTGTTACTAGAGTAGTTGAAAATCTATAAAAACTAAAATCACTGAATAATAGAATATTTTACAAAAGAGATGCTCATCTAAATTTTTCATTTAATATAAGGAACAGAGCAATGCATTTTGTTATATTATTATAGAGCAAAATTATTACCACAAGTAAAAGAAATCCATTCTAGCACAGAAACATATGAAGAAATTTCTGGGAAAGATAATTCCTCAGGTAATAATGATATATGTTCAACAGTGGCAATGATACAGTCAATCTGCAGTCCATTTGGAGTGGTTCGATGAACAGAATGTAAAAGATAACTTGAGGAGCTTGATTTTATATCATAAGTATGATAACACTAAAAAATAAGGAATATATACATTTACTATTATAATCCATCTTCTGTGAATCATTCAAATTATTAATATTACAAGTACTATAGCATTATCAATTATTTTAATTATTATGAAATATTCTAGCTATGCACCAAAATATAAGAAGACAAACAACTTACTGCCCATGGTTCTCCAGCAGAACGGCTAGGAGTGTACAAAATATATAAAGTTTTCCTTCCATTACATAATACTGCCCAATCAGCTCCTGGAAAAGATATTGTTACTGTGCCTTGGGAATCTGTTGCATCTAGAGGCATATCCCAAGTACAGCGAGGACCGGTTAAACGTCCATCCTGTAAAAAGATTAGGAGGGATGACGCTATCAATTATTTAAGTTATATTTCTCTTGAAAGTTGTAAATTATGAAGAAAGTTACTCTTTCTCAGAAACAAATGCAATGTTTTAACCCTTTCCAGAATGAGTTGTTAAAAATTTTGAAAAATAATGAAGAAAATGCAATCAATGTGATTAATAGGTTGCAAATAGATTTTGCTGTCATTTTTTTTAACTTGCTATCTTTTTCAAATTAGGATATCACCCATCTAAAACACTATCTGTGAAAGAAAATCTTTCAAAATAATTACATAAATTCCTTATGACAACAGCAGTAATTAAAAATATATTAAGTTTAAAGACACTTTTATTCAGGTTCTAGGTAATTTGAAACATTTAAAGCATTGAAATGCAAAATATAATATATTTATTACAAAAAATCTAAATTAATTCTTTTAAGTCTAAATAATTAAAAAATAAAAACTATAACAATTTAATACAAATTATAATTTAATTACACAAAAAATAAAATTATCCAATTAAAAAGCTAAAAATAAATGGTTACAATGAAATTTTAAAGCACCAATGGTAATAAGGTGTATTTGTGTCCAAAATATCAATGCAAGGCTTCACTTAATACATTAGAATTCAATGAAGAAAAGAACTAATTTTAAACTAAAAAAGTCATGATAAGAATTCAATTTATCCAAAAACAAATAAAAAATGCTGGATCAAGAAATGCTAATAACGGTTAAACTAAAAATTGCAGTAATTTAAAAATAACTTATAACAAATGACAATACAATTTCTATAAATGCTATATTATAGCACAGATAATTATAATGAGAGATTGAATAAATAATTTATAAAAAATAAAGTAATTTATAATGATAGATAAAATTATTAATATTTTCAATACAATTAATAAATAATTTTAATAAATGATGAGCTAACAACATTTGTAAAATATTTAGAAAACAGTCTCCATTTAAAGAGTTAAAAAATTTTAAAACAGTGTCTAATTTTTTTATAACATAAAGTTATCATATTTGGAGCATTTCTACAACTTTGGTAATTATTTCATTAACAGAAAACTGAACTTCTGTACAAGGTTTATCTTTAAGAATAAATGCTGCTGAACTAAAGAAATTTGCATTTTAAGAATAAGCATTTTGTGAAAACAATTTATAGACTAACTACAATTTATTAAAGACATACTCCAATACCCCTATTAAGACAAGATGCTGAGCAACATCTGCCTAATGACATCTCTTATTAGAAAATCTGTAATTTAATATTATTTGACATTCTGTGTTAAAAGAAATTATAAGCATTGGATTAATTACCTCTCCTAATGATGACCAAAGCACCTTGTGCCTTTCATTAATGTAAAATACACTATTCTGATTCCATGGATCTTGAAACAAATAATTATGCAATAATGACATCCGAGTGTGAAGATAGCTGTATTCCTCATTACCTAATTCAGCACATTTTATGCCTGTAAACAATTTATACATAATTATGATAACATATTCATTTTAAATTTTATGTTTCATATTTTGTACATATATATATATATAACAAAAATTAGCTTTAAAATTAAATAAAACATACTTTGGTACATTTATTTATATTCTAACTCTAGTTTTAAACTTTTTCTCCAGCAAATTATATAATTCTTAGAAGCAATCCACATAATAACTTAAGCCATTTGTATAATCTAAATATAAGATGAATTCGTAAATAATTTTCAAAGTATGTAACTATCATGAAGTTCAGTCATTAAATAGATAACAATTCTTAAAATTCATTATTTTCTAACTCTTTTAAATCAAAATCAAATTTCTGTGATATGCAAAGTTTTGAGTTCATCCTGATTTTTCAGTGCTTATTGAGAATTCAATTTCTGTAAATATTTTATAGGAATTTTTATACGAAAAAATATTTTTTTAGACATATTTAAAACAAATTCTTGTTCAAATAAATTTTACTGAAGTCCACTTTTACATTATAAAAGCTCTAAATGCTTTCATATGCTCTCTTTTTCTGGTTTCTGTTTTGATATCATGAGAGCATCATTCTCTAGAAAAAGATTTAAGGGGGGAGAGAGGATCTCAGCAGACTTTTCATGTCAATAATCACAACTGTATATTTTCTTTGTTCAAATTTATTATAAACTAGATTTCTGCTTGTACTTCTGATATGTTTTTTAATCAATGTTATGATTTCAGTATTCTTAATTCCTAATAGATTGCAGTAACAAAAGATAAAAGGAGAAAAGAAAATCTAAATTAAAATTTTTAAAAATCTTTTCTTTTTAAGAATTTGGACAAATACATCATCTGATAAGTTATTTTGTCAGCATTTCAGTGCTTCTAGAATTCTTCATGCATCATTTTCAAACCCCATCTGAGCTCTTATTTTTTGCTTCATATTTCTATGATTTTGCAGTTCAAGTGTTCCATAAGTAATAATTTATTTTTACATGGTGCTTTATGTTATGTAGTGTATGTAAGTATATACTTTATCAATATTTTAAAAATTTTCATTTTTCAATACTTGAATTCACAGATAGAAAAACTTACATTTTTTTTTTAATCATGCTGATTTTTAGTTTTATTTGTACTTCTCAAAAGTTAATATCAGTACCTGTTTGACATCAATCGGGCCATAGGAATAATATTGTATATCATCACAGGAATTTAAACAGACCCTTTTCCTGTGGTTCTTTTTTCTAAAAAAAGCAAAATTTCCTTATCTTGTATATAAAGCTTCAGGTTATTTCCTGTGTTCTCTTTTTGTTTTGAATATTTGACTAGTAAAAGCATGAATATTATATTTTCTTATTATATTCATAGTTCGTATCCACTATCAATATTATGTAAAAAAAATTAAATTAATAATTTATTATTTAAAGAGATGCGCTGTGAAATTAAAATAAATAAATTTACTTTTCATACTAACTGAAATTTCTTTTTTAAGATACATATAAACAAAAGATTATGTTTGCATCATGTATGTATAAATACGAATTTGAAGTTTTAAAAAATGAGCCTCCTCAAAATTAAAGTCATTTATCGAAGTATCAATTCCTGACTTAGTACATTTCTACTATTCCTGAACAAGAAACAAATTCCAGGAAATAAAATTATAGAAATATATTTAAGAAGGAAAATATCTTTCCATGTAAAAATAGGAGTAGTTTATATTTTCAGCGAATGTTAAATACAAAATGAATATACTGCCCAAAAATTATTTATTTATATAATAGAAGAAAAAAAACGAACACAAATTCATTACCATCCACTACCGGCTGTTTTAAAACTGGAATGGGATCCAAGGATAATTTATATCCTTCAAATTTAATATCCAATAAATTTTTGTTAACTTTCAAATCCATTAATACCATTTTGTAATTTTTAAAAAGTTTTAGGTAAACTGTGCAGCATTAGCTACCCCTCTGGCACAGATGTCAACAGTTTCACGCAAAATCAAAACTGAGTAAACAAATAAAAAAATCAAAACATTAATGCCATGTGTAATATGCAGTTACAGCGAGACATCATTCATAAAATTAATTTGTTGAATTTAAATTTCGCAGGGGAAATAATAATGTTTAAGGATTCAAATAAAAAGGAATTAAAAATTAATTTATAGATATTTCAAATAAATCTTAATTTTTTTGTTATGTTAGAGCAAAAACCTTGAAATGAATTGAATGAACTTTCAAATAGAGGTAAAAAAAATCTGTTTTTGATGACACACGGCTGTCAAGTTTTAAAATTCCTTCCAATCAAATTTCCAAATACCATTCACAGAAACTGGCAAAATTCAAGCCAAGAGGAAATTAAATCAGAAAATATGCGTTATGAGATCTCCAGGACATTCACAGATGCATTGGAATGAAAAGGTGGACGTATTCTCAAAAATGGTCATGGAGTCGCACCCATTACTAGAGCGGATTGTTTCAGACGATTTCGTTTCTTATTATCAAAAAACCTCAGTAAAAAAAAACCGAAACACATTTCTTTAAAATAGCAAATATCAAGAATCTGCAGGCGATATTCCCACTATGTTTTAACTTAATCTATTGCTCAAAAGTAGAAGAGAAGATATTATAACGGCACATTTTTTAACCCGGAGATCATAAATCCTGCTCTGTAAATCGTGGCCGTCGAAAGATATCTCGAAGGCTACGGTTAAATAGAATTGACCTACACAATTATCCTAATCCTTACTGCCACTTTTCTAATCATGAAAATAACATTGAACATATCATCTTGTTTTATTATAAATTCGCAACATCTAGGTCAAATCTCTTTTCAAAGTTAATATTGATCTCTATTCAAAACGTTAATTCTAAAAGCTGTATCTAATAAGTAGTATCTTTGTATCCTTCTCCATTCTTTGAAGGTTGTTTTTTTAAGTATCTATTGAATGCACTCTTTTGGCATAAGAAGGTAATGATCTTTGTTGCTAAAAATCTTATTCTCATCCCATTTAAATCTATCAATCTAAAAATAATTATAATAATGTTACGATTATAACATTTAAATATTTTTCTCCTAAAAGATGGGGCAATAATAAATGATTTATTTTTCTTCTTAAAATACATCAAGTCCTAAAATTGTTTCTATTGACTGATTCTAGAACCATTTCAAGTTTGTATAACAATTAAAACTGGAAACAGCAATGCAGATGATGGCCGCATCACGGTTAGAAAATATAATTGAATATGCCATTTGAAATTAATTCAGTTGTCTTCAATCTGCTACCATCACTTTTTCTCCTTCTCCATTAAAAGGGTTCCAATGCTGGACTTCTTCAGTGTATCATGTCAGCTGGAACTAACCAAACATTTCAGATGAAATCCTATTTTTGTTTGCTTTAAGAAGACCGAGATGTCCACATGACATAATTTGGTTTATTCGCTTGATTCTATGTATAACTTGCTAAATATAGAACCCAATATAACACAACAGCCGATATGTCAAAGGTCAAATTTTCGTAATATCCCTCAAAGCTCGACACTATTATATTTATTCAGAAAATCGAACAGTATGCTGGAGCTATTACATACTATTTCCAAATAGGATTTTATTATAGTGCAAAAATTCGAATAAGGGAATACCTGCTTCCCTAGTAGTGTAGCAGCTATATCTGTGTATATGTAGCAGCTATATTTGTATTAT
>JAOUZG010002851.1:12353973-12390827 GCA_026289955.1 Argiope argentata
ATGTTTTTATAACTTATCGTTATGAACTGAATATAACAGCACCAACAGTAGCACACAAAAATTATACAATATTGATCAATATCCGTAATATTTTTTAATATTGTGGAATGTTGCTTAATATCATATAATATTATACAATATTATGCTACAGGATGTGCTACCTGAGTTAGATGCTCATTTGACCCTCCATACTAATACAAAACATTGTATAATAATTAAAAAATATTCTGAATGCCATGCAATATAGAGAAGATATCGTTTGGAGCACGATTAGGCATAATGTGTGTTACAAGAATTATTCAGAATTGCGTAGGTCATCCCAAAACAATCAATCTAAACTATATTCTTAGTATCCAATGAAGCGCTTTAAATCAACAATTTTACTGTAAGATAATTCTCAAACTTGCATGCACAAGCTTTATAGTTCAAATAAAGAGGTTGTTTCAGTCCCTGAATTTATTTTAAGGTTTTTTAATGAAATAAGCAAAAATTTATGGCCAAAATATTTATAGGATTTCGATAAAAAATAATTGATAGAATTATATATCCTTGAAATAAAGGAGATGATTAGAGTAATACAGATAAAATATAAAAATCAGAATTTATGAATGTGACCAACTCTTTTACGCTTGAAACATAACATAGATATAAAGTTAATCAGGTTTTTAAAAATTATGCTCTTTCTTCTTCCCAAAAATGTATCATTAGGTCTTATCGGTACTAGGATAAAAAACGAATGCCATAAGTGCCCCAAAACCCTCTTTAGAAAGTTAAGAAATTATTTCAAAACTGAACTAATGTAATAACTTCTAAACGCAAACACAAACGAAATTCGAATTCTTGTTTATTCCGAACTACAAATCGCAACAAGAACGGTTTACAAAACTTGTTCTGAAATACAGCGTTGAGTTGTTCTTTTTATGCACAGAGAGTTGAGTTGTTACAAAGTGTAACAACTCAGCAGCAAATGTTTAAAGTCACAACTGAATTATCTTTTACACTAAAATTACAAAACATCAAATATTTCATTTATCTGTCATTAAATTTGATGGGGCATATTGACAATGGGCTTTCAGTCACGAGTTAATGATTGCTAAAAATCAAAGAGATAAAATTTAACAAACAATATATATTAAGAAAGATGTGGAATTATTTGCTTAAAGTTAAAATGACATGATAAACTAGTCTTTTAACCATTTGTTCCTGTTTAAAAAGTATCAAATATTCTTCTATTTTCTGACAATCCAAAGTTTTGTACAAGATATTGAGAAAGATTTAAACATTCAAAATTTAACCTCTGGAGGATTTTTTCCTAACCTTTAATAGAGCATTTAATATAACCATTTTCGGGAAAGATAGTTCGTGAACACAATTACTTTAAATATTATTAATGTATACTATAAATAGTCATTCAAAATATTATCAATGTACCGTAATGTACAATCTGTATAAATATCGCTATTTATAGGATATTGTGTTGAAACAACGACAAACTCAGATGAGATGTATGTGGTATTGGTGGTATTTGGTATAGTCAATAAAAATATATAATTGGTTGCTTATTCAATAAAAATCGTAAAATTGTTTATTCAGAGTTTGGTGATTCACCTGCACATAAACGATGGTGTGTTGAAAAGACAGAGTTTAACTCTTGTTTGCTTGGTGGGACTGCATTCCTTTGGTATTGTTCGATGCAAGCTGGAGTGTTTTCTGTAGACGCTTTCGATCATATCAGAGCTGTATACACGAAATCTATTCTCTGTACGTAAATCTTTAAGTTATTCGAATTTTGGGTATCAAAGAATCAATGCAACAAATAAATATCGAGATTTGAATGAGGGGAGTCCATTCTTTATTTGTCATAATATTCATTTAGGCGAGCCTAACCAGAATCTATTCATTCTTTTGATGCTTAGTCGTCTAATTCCGTAATCAAAATTAAACAGGGTTTGTTGAGTCAGTAGTGTAATCTGGATCAGAGCAAAATATTATTTTTTTAAGCTTACACTTTTTATCATTTATATAACAAATAAATAACCATTGATAATGTTAATTTTTCAACATTTTGTAATAACCAACATAAAAAGATGGAAAGAACTCACAGGTATTTTGTTTCCATGGCATACCCTAGGAGTGGTATACCATTTTTGTATATTCCCAGTCACCATACCTCCACACTACTTACAGTGGGAAAGAACGCATGATTTATGCCTGATGGCAAATCAATACTATGGATATAAATATTAGCTTGTTGGATTAATTGACTATTCTTCAGAGAGCTGAATTTATCTCCTAACGCTTGTTCTTTGGCCTCCTTGAACTTTTTGTCTTTGGTAATATTTTAATACCTTATCGATCTAGTAATATCTTAAATATCTTCTTTATGAGACGTCTGATGTGACACCAGATGATGTCATAACAAGAATGTGCGTAATTGCAACAGAGATCGTCGACATCTTTAATATCATGAGCGGCATTCAATAAGTTGAATTTATCTCATCAGATCTATTATTTGGCCTATATTTTGGGTTTTTAAAATTATTTATTACCGTAATATCTTAATATCGTCTCAATCTGGTAATACATTAAATATAACGCTAGTGAGAGTCTAATGTGACACTGGATTGTAATGTCTCGAAAAGGAAAATATGGTTTTTAAAGCACGCAAGACATTTATTCACAGACATAGACGACATTTAACATTAAACAGAAATGAAAAATAGGTTTAACAGTTTAAAATCCTCCGATGTTTTCAAAACCAAATTAATTTAAAAACGTTAAATATCAAGGGTTCGGGATCCGGCCATCACACACATAACAAAATCAAAATATCCCCTCCTTTCTCACCTCATTCTTTCTCTTTATTCCCAAGACGCACATCTCTCACTTCAGTTCAACTTCCAATAAACCTGAAGAGGTTTGAACAAATTCGGTTCCAGAGCGACTTCCCTTTAAACGAGCGGCAGGACGGTAGAAGTTGGTATCCACCAAGAGTCACCGTCACTGTGAGAGAGATCATCGACACTCTCAATATCTTTGAGGGTGTTCAGCAATTATTGATTCTTTATCATCGGCTGTGCAATAGTTCTCATAGCAGTAGTTTTGAAAAGTTTCACATGAATTCGCTTTGTCCCCTTCTTAAGCCCATTCTGACGGCCCGTTCGTGCCTTAAGTCAGGTGCATTTAGCCCTCTTTCCTCTCACTTGTGGTTTTCCGGTGTTGTATAATGTCCACTCCTTTTACCGACAGTGTGCGGGAAGATTCTGATCAACATCCACAGATGAGAATGGTTCTAAAATAGATCAGAGGGCAGATTTACGACCATATCCGTAAAGGCATCCGGCATTCGCTTACAATAGTTAAGAAATAATAACCCTTTGCACTACTATGGTGCCTCCGACTCACCATTCAAGATTGCGCATTATTTTGACGCTTTATTTATTTACTTTTCCAATTTAATTGTTAAAAACGCCTACATAATGCTTAAAAGATGTAGATTAATTTTTCACAAAGAAATTTGATTTGAAAGAATTATGTATATTTATTTTTCATAGCAATAAACAAATCTATGTATTAGGTGAATAATTTTTCGGAGTGCAAAGAGTTAAGTTTCATAGTGAATTTAACATTTTTACTGAATCTATCAAGCCATCCTTGGCGAGGTTTTTGGTGATTAATCTCTGAAATGCGTTAGGAGTACCTGGATACCGAATTTATGTTTTAGGCATGTATTCCTCAATCGAAGGAAGCAGAAATTTAACTCAAAACTGCACTCGTAGTCATAAAATCTCATACCATATTTGTTATATTTAAGTCATTGCGTTTTTGAATTATCGCTCTAACATGCTTCAGCAAGTACAGACAAGAAGAAAGTCAATCTTTTGTTGGAATTGGTCAAAAAATGTCAGATATTCACATTATAGATAACCAGACGGAACAGAATTTACTCAAAATTTGATTGAAATTTACCAATTTGTTGCAAAGATCGTATAGCAAATTTCAACAGTCTATCTCAAAGCGGTTTTGAGTTGTTTATACCCCAGGCAGGCGGACATCCCTAGTAGCACACAAATATTTAACAATATTGATCAATATTCGCAATATTGTTTAATATTATTTAATATCATATAATATCGCCCAATATTGTACAATATTATGCTACAGGATGTGCTACCCTGGGATTTCCTCAAAATGTGATTTTATAACTCAAAAAAATGTAAAACGTGAAGATTCGTGAAAATCTCGACTTCGAGTTTTTCTGACGATTACTATACTTTCGTTACACTACGTATGAAAAAAAAAAAAAAAAAAAAAAAAATCTAAGATATTTTCCGGAGCACTGTTTGACGAAACGTTTTTATTAAAGTTTTTTTTTTTTCAAAAAATAATTATATAATAATTTTAGAATACCAAGCGATATAAATATTAATGAACATTTTGAAACAAATACAATAAAATGTGTTTACGATGCTGTCATTGGAGCCTAGAAGAAATACATTTGTAAATATTCTATTGTTTTAGACAGTTTGAAACTTACGCATCCGGGATTTTATGACTATACCATATACTATATACTCGCTAAAATAAAATATCGTTGAATAAATTTTAAATAGTTAATCAATTTTTTTAAAAAATGTAATGAAATACTTAGTTGAAATTTCAACTTTTAACTATTTAAATATCTTTACGAACTCGGGAATAAAATTTTTCGTTAAACTTTTAATTGTAATAAAATTAGAAATCAAAGGGAGAGTAACTAAACACAATTTTCTTTCTCTGTATAACCTAAAAATCGATAAACCTTAAAAATCTATTAATGGTATTTTTCCGTTATCCGGGCACAAGTGAAAAATCACCAAAGAAATTTGACGGAATTCTATATTATTTGGTGATTTTTCGCTTGCGCCCAGCTAATGGAAAAGTACCCGATTAATTAAAAATGCTTAATTTTAAGTGCATCAAATTTTAAGGAAATAAACAGAATCGTTTGAAATAATGGCTCAAAATACATGCTTAAGCCTAACCTCATTGGCATTAAAGCCAATTGGTTAAAGCGCTTAATAATCTTCTGCGAGACCAACAAAATGGACAGTTAAGGTTTGTACATTTTTTTAAAAATAATGATGATTGTTTGCCATCATTGGTGGTTTAGCAACTCATTAACGACGACTTCAAATTTGAGGATAAAGATCGACGGCTTATTATGTAAGTACCCTTTATTCTATATTAGCTAAAAAAAGTAGATAGAAAATACTATTTTTTATTACCATATTCATTTCAAGTGACACATAAATAATTGCTTGTTCGATATAAAAAAAATCCCGTGATTGCTTAATTTGATGAAAAGTTTATCGGATTTAATATAAATAAAATATGACTGTATATTTGAGATTTTAAGATACTGCAACATAATTTTAAATCAATTATTCAAAATGAATGATTAAAGTCAACGAAAAGGAAATTAAAAATATTTCGATGTCCAAAATGAATTAATGAATGTTCTAGATTTAAAATTTTGATATTTCCATCTATAATAAGGCCTACTATTACTTTTTCTTCAACCGGGTGCTGGCAAAAAATCGCCAAAGAAATTTTGTGAAATTCTACATTATTTGGCGATTTTTCGCTTGCGTCCGCCTAACGGAGAAGTACCGGCCTATTTCTACAGCCCTGTTTCTACACATATTATTTAACATTAGTAAAATATACTGCGTTAATCTTGGATACTTGCCTGTTGCCAAGTAAAAAGTGCCAAGAAGAAATTTTGACAATTTAGCGATTTCAAATGGCAACATGGGATTCTTACTTGATTTCATCTATATTTAAGCACATATTTATTATAGGTGAGATTATTATAGATAGGTATTTATGCACTTGAGTATATTTTTATAATTTGGCGAAATTTTTTCTTGGCGCTTTTTGGACGTCATTAAAATCAACGAGTACCAAAATTGCACTAAAATACGACTCAAGTGTCGCCATACAAACATCTAGAATTCTAGGGAAAGGTCTTCAATTGTAAAGGACTGGCTTTACAGTTTAGCAAAAATTCGTATTTTTAACAGGGATTGATTTAATTTTGATTGTTTTTGGATTTGGTTGGTTTAATGGTGCAAAACCACATCTGGATATTCTGCGCCAAACACATGATTTGAAAAAGTTTTCCAAATTTTCAATACGTTTCGAAGAAGCAAAAATCTAAAAATTTTGGAAGGGGAGAAAAACTGAAATAAGCTTATCAATGCCAGTATCATGCAAAAATTGAAGTAAGTTTGCTTGTAGATTATATTTCAACAAGTTTTTTAACTGAATTTTATGATTGTAAAACGGTTTTGTATATATGCACTAAAATTTGGGCATTGTAGAAAAATATGTTTAATCGAAAGAGGATAGAGACAATGCGAACAAAACGGAGCAGGTTCTGAATTTAATAAATACTAATGTGTTAATCTTGTGTGTCTGATTCGAAGATGATTTAAAATTACTGAATTATAAGACAAAAGAATTTACTTTTGAATTTAGAGAATATTTAAACTTTTAACCAGGATTGGCTTGCTTTTCAATTTAGCAAGGATTTACACTTTGAATCACGGTAAGCTTATTTTAGATTTATCAAGCATTTTCACTTTTAGCCAAGATTGACTTATTTTTGAATTTAGTATTTTAGTCATCGGGGTTGGCGGGGTGGTCAGCTGTACAGAAGAAGAAGTATTTTAGTCAAGATTGACTTACTTTTGAATTTAGCATTTTTAGTCAGATTTGGCTTACTTTTGAATTTAGTATTTTTTGTCAAGATTGGCTTACTTTTGAATTTAGTATTTTTTGTCAAGATTGGCTTACTTTTGAATTTAGCGTTTTTAGTCAGGATTGACTTGCTTTTCAATTCAGTAAAGATTTGCATTTTGAATCATGATATACTTACTTTCGGTTTATCAAGCATTTTCACTTTTAATCAGGATTGATTTACCTTTGAATTTAGGGAGAATTTGAACTTTTATTCAAGATTGGCTTACTTTTCAATTTAATAAGGATTTGCATATTTAATCATGGGATGTTTCCTTTCAATTTATTAAGCATTTTTATTTTTAATCAGTATTAATTTAGTTTTGAATTTAATGAAGATTTAGACATTTAATCAGGTTTAACTTACTTTTCAATCATCAAGGACTTACATTTTAAATCACGATAGGCCTACTTTAGGCTTATGAAGCATTTTCATTTTTAATCAGGATTGTCTTAGTCTTAACTTTAGGGAGGTTTAGTATTTTCAGTCACTATAGTTTTGTTTTACAAATTAGTGAAATTTTGCTACTCCTTTAGATTTTAAAAAATTCTTTGGTACTTACGTATTAGACCGTCCAACTTTATCGCCAAATTTGAAGTCGTCACCAATGAGTTGTTAAACCGTCAATTACAGCAATCCGGCAATGGTGTAATCCGTTGATCTTTATCGCCAAATTTAAATCCGTCGCCAATGAATTATTAAACCGTTGGCGAAGATGGTCTAATCCGTAAGTACTAAATCTTTTTTAGCCCCCACGTTGAGAGCCAAATTTATAGTCTTTTAAATTAAAAAACAAATGTGGTGTTTGCATACATTTTAGGACAATTTAACAAGCTCATTTTGTCTTCATACCTTCTTTGCATCGGATCATATCTTTAATTCTAGTAGCCAGCCCGAACATTTCAAATATAATAATAAACCGAAATTCCAGTTCGAGCGTGTGACTGGGAATCGCTCCTGAATTCCAGTTCGTTTATTAGAACTTACAAACTGTCGTACTATGTTTACTGTTAAAATTATTAAAAGCAAATACTTGAGTTAAACAAATGGGTGATACAAATTATTTTAATGAATTGCTATCGTGTCCATCCAGTTCAAAGTTTTCCGGATATCCTTTGGACGTATTTTCATTTCTGTGGTATCTAGAGATTCGTTCTCGCCTCTCCAACTGACCCAGTTCACTCCGTCCGCATAGCTCTCATGCATTCCTCTCAAATAAAGACCGTTCAAGTTGGCTGAATGGCACATGTTGTACCACCACCCGCCTTTATACGATTCAGCACAATTCCCATCCATGTAATTGTCGTTGTCTTCATCCTTTGTTGTGAACTTTTGGCTGTCGTGGTTCGCGATCATCGAATCACCTGTTTAGAAAACATAATATCTTAAAATACAAGGTGATTCATAAAGAAGTATACAGTTTCAATCTATACTACTTTTATAAATGTGAAAGTTTGGATGGAGGATGTTAACCAATTAGGCCAGAAAAGCTTGGATGTAATTTAGCACAGAAATAGATTATAGTCTAGAATAGGATATAGGCTACTATTAATTCTGTTTGATTGAAGGGTTAATTTTTTATTAATTAAAAACTAACTTTCCTGCCAAACATTTTCATTTCACCATCGCCAAATGAGTAAGACTTCAATTTGTTTGCTTCCTCACGCTAATGAGGTTAGGGTTAACATGTTTTCGACTGATTATCTCAAACAACTCAGTTTATTTTCTTAGTATTTGAAGCATTTAAAACTAAGAATTGTTAATTAACCGATCCTTCGGATTTATTTTTAAATACCTTTGAATTTAAAATAAAGCAAAATAATGGAAATTGAAAAAAAATTTAACCTGTATTACGTTATTTCAATTCTAATTCACATAAACTGATTCACATAAGCTAATTCACATAAACTGGCTTATAGTTTGTTTGCGATTACAAAATTTTGAAAAATTATAGTAAGAATATAAATGACAAATTAGAGAGAGGACAGAAATAAAAATAATAAAGAAAGAACAGCATAAAAAATACAAGTAAATGCTGTGTACAAACACAAAAATTACAGAAAATAAAGATATAGATTTCTAGTGCTACTCTTGTGAATAGTGTTCTTGAAATCTAAACAGATCTCAATTTTCTTCGAAATAACGAATCGTTCTTTGAATTTTCATCTTGGATTCTTAAAAAGAAGCAACACTAACAAACCAAACTCGTTCTAGTTCAGGTGTTGGCTTGGTCATGCGTTATATTAATTAATGATGACTATCGATATAAAATATGTCATTACAAGTCATTTTTTCATCAGGGAAGATTAAACTAATTCAAAAGAAATTCGAATCTTTAATCACTATAATACGAAAATGTTTAAGGATTGATTCGCCTATCTTTATTTTACTTTTGAAAATTATTCTTAATTATACTAACAACGATAACAGGGTCGTACATAACATAAATAGTATTTTCAATTCTTTTGGGGAAATGTGAGTATGTAGGTTTGTTTTTTACGTAACGTGCATTTAATTATATACGCAATATTTAAATAATGAAAAGTATCGTAAAATAATGTTACAAGCGGGCAAGCACCGTGAAAGCGCGCCGAAAAAGAAGACGTTGTTGACGGCTGACGAACTTCTCGCCAGCCGAGTTGATTTGGCGAAAATAATAGTCTGGTAGCCGCTGGATCGTTCATGAAGCTCCACGCGCTTTTAGGCGCTCGCTCGCTTGGCTATATAAAGGACGGGTTGCTGCGATTTCAGTAGTTTCCGACTACCGAAGCGATTCATTGAAGCGAGCTGATTGCTTTTCTCGCTTGTTATTAGCGATCTCGCTGTATTATTGAACTTGCTGTGACTTACTGTTTGCTGTGCTATACGATATCTGTTTTGCAGTCTGTTTTTATTGTGCGTAAAGATTGCATTTACGCCGTAAGTGACTGTTGACTGCTGTATTGTGTTTATCTGAAGTTTTACTTTATTAAATCCTCCTGTAAATAGCTGTCAATAAATTTGTTTGTGCTGTCCTCAAGTAAAGTCCATTCAATCCGAACCCACTACGCTAAAAACTTAACAATATAATTGAAAAGTTCTGAAAAACATTAAAATTAAAGAAAACAGTGTAAGGAAATGAAAATAGTGTAACTAAAAAGGGACCCCAATTTCATATTCGTCAATTCATTTCAAACGGTGCGACTTAGTACCTTAAAGTGGTATATGACTATTTGCTGTGTAATCATTTGCTTCGAAATCGGAAAATAATATTATAATTTTGATTAAAATATGTTATTAAAGTCTTGAAGTCTTTTTAAAGAGAAATCTTTCAGCCAAGAAATAACAACTCGCTTAATTTGGTAGTTCTAAGGTTAACGGTCGGCTTTACAGTGTTTTAAAAAATTCTTGCAACACGGAAGCATCGATTTGCAATTAATATGGAAACCCGAAAACCTTATAGAATTATAATAAGGTTCTTTTATTTTTCTGAATTCCCCATCCCCGTGAAATATATTCCAGCCTAATCAAATAGGCCAGTAAAAAAGAATCTTAGAATCTGCAGTTTTCATAGCGCCGATTTTAAGAATTCCATTTCTTCTGATTTTACAACTCATAGTTGTGACGGTTTATAATTAATATGCACAACAATCATCATCACATTAGAACTCCAAAACTGTTAAATTTTTTTTGAATGAATATGAAGCTTTCTAAAATTTTTCAAATGTGAATTTTGGGCTAGAAATATCCACTAAGCCACACTATATCCATATGACAAATATAAAAGAGATTAGCAAAATATACAAATAAAAAAAAGATTAAAATGAAATCTGCTATGCATATTTCAATGTATTCATGTCAGAACATCATTTCTTGAACAGCCAAGCACCACGTGATTGTGCGAGTTAAATTGTATCGATATTCATTTTAATGGCTTCATCGAATGAGTTACTTTAGTATTGCAAACAACCCCCCCCCCAAAAAAAAACGTTGTCTCGCATTGATTGTTTAAAAAAATACCACATTTCCTATTGATCTCATTTCATATAATCACGTGCTCAAAATGACATTTTTATAGGTTTTATTTGCTGTAGCCATTAGCTTATTTTTTTAAGTCAGAGATTTTGTAACTGCAATTTTTTTAGATGCTTGTGCAGACAATCAAATTTCAATTTTTCGCCTACGGATTTTTGTTGACGCCCCCCCTAAAAAAACTCATCTCAAAAACAAAATCATGTTCTGACATGGTAGCAAGCAACTAGCGCCTAAAGCCAAGAAATGAAGGAATGGATTAAGTTTCTTTTCGTGTACATGACAAATATAACAACAAATTTTGATTAGTAAATGATGTATTTTAATGTGCAGATGGTTTTTTTTCGCGCATAATGTATTTATCGCATCAATTATTACTTGAATTTTGCTGTTCGCTTTTATGAATTTTTTCCTATACAATAACTATAACCTCTCTTACCTAATTAGGCTTTCTTTTTATTATAAACGTTCTTTGTTAGTTAATTTTGAAGTGATTTTCATTATGATTAGTGTAAATATTTATTAAATTTAAAAATAAATTTTTTATCTCCACAAAACTTTTTTTTTTACTTTTAAAATATTCTTCGAAACAACATGCTCGATTTTTAAAAAATTAAGTTTACAAGGATTTGGGAACTTCCAGTATGCAGAAGTGTGGATTTAAAGTAGTTTTTAGTATATTCCACTCCTCTTCACTTAATAAATACAATAGTCTGGTTGACAGAGCGTTCAATTGCATCCCTTGGGTTGTGAGTTCGAACCCTACCAGAAGAAGATTATCCCTGTACATAGTAACTACTGTATGTATAATTCTGTCGTAGTCACAAAATCATCCAAGTTGAGACAATACCAGTCAGGATACTGAATCAGATGTGATCTTTCTTTGATTATGATCGGAGGACATTCTGAATTAAGTCCACCCTTTGAAAAGGACTGTGACGGATTAATAGCTAAGACGTACTTTTGGTTCTAGAAGGCACTACTGAAACAAGAGATGCTAAAACTCGGCTTAAAATTGTTGGCTTCGTTGTTGGAATGTATATAAGCAATATCACCTATACTGAAGTGCCAAACAAATTGGTACAACTATCTAGTATCTTGTAGAACCCCCACGAGCACTCAGATAAGCCTCAGTACGGCGTGGCATAGATTCAACTAATTTACGAAGACCTTTAAAACCTTCTATACCAGTTTTCCTGGCTTTAATTTTATATATTGGTGTTGTGCCATAAGAAACAACAACAACAGAATCTTAAAACTGATCCTATTGCAATTGGAACAGAAAGAACTGAATGAACGTGAATTAAAATGGCGTGATTCAGTTCTGTTTAATAGCAAAATGGATGAAATGTATTTATCACCAGCGTCTCCATTGTAGTCTTTAATGTGCAATGTATATTTGTGAGTCTCGTCATCAATCCAGAAGGTATCGTAGTGGGCGTGTCTTTTCTCCCCTTCCGCATTCGTCAGGTCGAATCGGATAGAATAGAGGCGTTGATTGGTTAAAGCAAATATATTGTCATTACCTGAAATCGAAATTGAATAATTGATTTGGATTGGGGGTAATGATATTCAATATAAAATATACATTTTTGAAAAACTGCAATAAATATCCATATAAATATAAAAAGATAAATCATGTGGCACAGAAATATAGCTTATTACTTATTGCCAAATGGCAACATCCAAATAAAAATTTTAAAGCAGTTCTCAAGTGCAGAAGTAAGCTTAACCTTTATCAAACAAGTAATTTCGGTAAGACTTTAAGATTGTTGTACGGTTCTGTGCCAAGCACGTCAAAATCCTGCCAATTTTTACAGCTATACTGAATCAAGTGCTCCACTTAACTATTTAATTAAGCTTCAAAATATTAAACTCTCGAAAAGTGTGCGATACAAACGCTTTTTAAAGTTCCAATACAAAATTGTCACCATTTTATTTGGTGAGAAATCTCTTAAAAATGTTTCCGTTTTGGACAATTTATTTATCTTAAGTCCAGCCGTGATTGTTATGACTTGCACATGGAAATTGATCTTCCAAAATTATTATCTAATGAAAAAGCTGTGTGTCTTAAGATACATAATAGTTCTTTTTTTATAAATTAATTTCGTTTTCTTGCATTTTTTTCATTTAGTTTCAGTCCTATTTTTAATTCGATTTGACACATTATCTGAAGCAATGTTTTTAAATTCTGAAATAGCTCAAACATTCCATCAAATTATTCAATCATTTTATTCATAGTAGGAATTTTGCTATTTTTCTGTTAGCCGTGTGCAAGTGAAAAAACCACCAAATAAATTTGGTGAAATTCTACATTATTAAGTGATTTTTCACTTTAAAATCAATGTAAGAATTTTGGCGGATATCTACACCATTTGGCGATTTTTTGCTTTAAAATCGATGTAAGAAATTCGATAGAATTTTACATAATTTGGCAATTTTTCACTTTAAAATTTATGTAAGAAGGCGGAATTCTACATTATTTGGCAATTTTTCCCTTTAAAAACGATGTAAGAAATTCGTTGGAATTCTACATTATTTGGCAATTTTTCCCTTTAAAATCGTTGTAAGAAATTCGGTGGAATTCTTCGTTTTTTGGCGAATTTTCACTGTAAAATCGATGTAAGAACTTTGGTAGAATTCTGCGCTTTTTGGTGATGTTTTGCTTAAAAATCGATGTAAGAAATTCAGGGGAATTCTACATTATTTGGCGATTTTTTTCTTTAAAATCAGTGCAAGAAATTTGGAGGAATTGTACTTTGTTTTTGGAGATTTTTCGCTTGCGCCGGCTAACGGGAAAGTACCAGATTTTTACTTCCTCTGATATTAAATTTGCATATTGTATTCTACTTATCTCTCTCTTTTCGTTTTTTAATTATAGTGTTAACTTAAATTCGAACTACTAGACAAACTGACTTTCTCTAAACTCAAAATTTGATTTAAATCTGGAAATTTATAGTAAAGACAACATACAAAATTTCACTATATCAAAGTGGTTTTGAGTTATTTTTGTCATAGACAGACAGGCGGACAATTTGCAAAAATGTGTTTTTTGAACCCAGGTAGACCTAAAACGTTGCGATTCATCAAAATATCGAGTTCAAATTTTTCGAGCGATTAATATACTTTTTCTATACTACATATACCATAAAGTATTAAAAATAGCTATTAGTACATACTAAAGAAATAAACCGATAAAATTATTATCTATGAAATCTGTAATAAATATTTAAGTCATTTTAGGCAAAGGCGTTATATAACATTTACAAGCCTTTTTTTATTTCCACAAATCGGAAAACATACCTATCCAAAAATCTTTCTCTATATCTCCAAAGCCGTTTTTGTAACTGTTCCAATCTTTAAAAAAGTAATCATTTGTTCTGTTGAAGTTCCCTCTTCTTTGCAGAACCTATAAAAAATATTCGTATTTACAAGAAGCGAATTCACAAGTGGCAACTAATTTGTTAAATGGGGTTTGAACAATTATTTTGATATTAAAGGGAAAGCAGCAATTTTCATTGCTATTTAAAACGCTCTGTTATTAACAATTGATTAATAAAAAAGAATTATATTTGCTAATTTAAAGGGCAAATATTTTAAGATTTAAATGATATACCAGCGGGTGACCGAGCTCCGCTTGAAAAAAACAGGTATCGAAGCTAACTCGTTGAAATGTCGGAAATGTGGGGCGATTTTCAACTTGGCAACCATTCCTCGTATTATAGTATAAGATAAAATTAAAACTTAAGCTCCAAGCATGCGTTACGAGTAAAAGGGAAAAAATTATCTTAATATGTTGCCATCAGATTGACAAAAACTCAAATTTTAAAAAATAAATTATTATTGCGCATTAAACATATAAAAATGCAATTTTCATCACGTGTCTGCATGAAATGAAAATATATATATATGAATATTGATATAGATGGCATGTTGGCTATAGATGGCAGCACGTTACCACTTGAAAATTTAAGTAGCCATTATGGCGAACTAATAAAGTTTGAAAATATCCTATCTGTAACTCCGAACTGCTCAACCGTAGCGCTTCAAAACCGGCGCCAATCGATTCCTCGTGGCCAAAAACCCCAGACCCCCAAGTTTACCGGAGTTTATTAATTCTGGGGCGATTTTCGACTTGACAACCATTCCTCGTATTATAGTATAAGATTAATGAAATGAAAAATAACAAAGAAAAAAAATGTTTTAACCATATTTTTCAACAATTTATTTGCCAAAAAAAGAACCATCATGTTCTCACGTGATAAAACATAAGTTTGAAAACAATTAAAATCTATATTTGTAAATTGTAAGTTATCATTGTTTTTTAAGTCACGTGATATCAATCCTTCAGTAAAATATCTCATAATTCACAATCATCGACTTTTAGAAATATGATGTTTTTTTTTTAAAAATCATGCGAGAACATTGTTTGATGATGTTGTTTTAGTTAGGAGATTTTAAAGTTATTGAAATTTCCGGGCAAAAAATATTTTTACCTCCCTTTACTTCCTTTCGCATTGTATGCTTCTTTGAAAGCAGATGCGTTTTTAAAAGGTTGACCTGTTTTTACTAGTATTGCTTTATTATTAAATATGCTTCTTTGGTACCAGATGCGTTTTTAAAAGGCTGTCATAGAACTATGACATCATGGCGGATGTTTCATCTCAAAATCGATCGAGCTCCAAAACTTTGTTTGCCAGCTAGGAAAATTAAAAATGAAAGTTTAAAAAACTTATCATTATATATATAGATATATATAGAGAGAGAAGGATAGAGACCGATAGAGAAATCTCGAGATTGTTTCAAACCAGTTTAAAATGACTTAATTAATGAAGATAAATAATGAATTAAAAATAATAACGCTCTCACATGATGACTTGAAATTTGCGATCGTAGCTTTTATTTTTTATTTTTTGCTGTTTTTTTAATAGTTCATGCCCTTGTGCGTAAAACTTTCTAATAAAATTCTTTTGACGGTTTTAATATTGATAAGGAATTCACAATCATTAAAGCGACTGATGACGACTAACAGGATAAATATATTTTCCATATGTTTATGTATTCTCCATGCGTTTGGTGTAGAATAGACATGTCTGGCTTTTGCGGCATTAAAATCCAACTCCAACTCCAAGATCAGTAGTCTCTTAAATGTTGGTATTCAAAGCTTTTTTATTACTCATTGCCTGCCAATATTTGATGCAATACGTTAGCTTTTATGTCTCTCCATGACGCATTTAGAAATTAAAATACATACGTGTTGACATAAACACCATTATAACAGCATTCGATGTCAACATAATGATGGCACTTGATATTTACAATGATATTATATATAAATTACTTTAGAAAAATGCATGGCTTGAGGAAGTCATGTCACAACCTCAAGCCCCATAAAACTGCTCATTCCATATTTCTGTTAGAAAATTATTTTGAACTATAACAGCTATAGATGTTAAAATGATGATGGCACTTGATATTTAGAATGACGTTATATGTAAAATCCATTAGTAAAATTAATGTATCAGAGAAGTCATGTCAGCTTCTCATGACTGCTTCCACAACCATCAACTTGTAAAACTTCTCGATCCAAATTTCTGTTAGGAGATTGTTAAGAAAATGTAGAAAGCGTGTCTGGCAGTTTTAATGATGGCATTCGAAGCACTAATTAAGACTCTTTATGCTTCAAAATGGGTATCTAATCACAAAATTCTCATTATAAAAACTCTTATTGTTCAAGTAAAGGTGGGTTTACGTTCAGCCAGTTATAAGCCAAACAATAGCAAGTTCTAATATTTATGGAACAAGTACGTTTTACTGTACAGTTTCTGCAAATATATGGTCTTACTGGATTTCTTGTAACTGCCTGCATTTAAACTCACCTTAAAGATAGCACTTAATAATATTTAAGTATCCGCCTGAAAACTCTATAAGTGAAATTAGCTGAATAAACTTTTTAATGAAGTTATATGGCTATAAAAAGTATATTGAAAGTATGAAGAGAAAAATTATGTTGGAGAGTCTTACTGTCCATCCTCCTCCGTCAGTGTCCATATCACAGAACACGTTGAGTGGTCTATCATTTGTCAGTCGACTTTTTGGCCAAATGGTGTAAATGCCGCTTTGATTGTACCCACTTTGCAATAGGTCTGCACAATCCATTGGACTGGATACCTTTTTTTCGGCAATAATGCGACCTGCAAAACATTTATAAAATAAGTTATTGTGAGCAAAGTTTTAAGGTGAAGACAAAACTCGAAACATGATATAAGATATTGTTGCGGATAAAATTACACTAAACTCAACAATGTGTTCGCTTTTAGTAGGTGTATGATGTAACAGTCAGCAGGTCTCAATAAAAAATAAGACTCATCATCACGAATACACAGACTACAAAACACTGCCCACAAGTAGTATTTGGTGATAAACAAGCATAGCAGCACACGAAATGGCCAGCAACCATCAGCACAACTCAGCAGGGAGAGAGAATCAACGTGGCTATTTATAAAAGTATTTCCAAACGTCTGCATTACAAAATTTTTTATATTACTTGTTAATTAAAAACTTGGAGTGTCAAAAATATTTTACTGAATATGGTTCATAGAACTGATGCATTGTATTCGTTGTATTGTATTATTCGATGATTCAGAGAAATTTTGCCCTCACCATAAATAAATCGTAACCATTCGTGAAAGTGCGTAAACTTAAAAAAAATCTATAGTGCACATGATGCTTTAATTCTGATCAATTAATTTTGTTTTCTACCCAATTAATTTGAAAAGAAATACGTTTGCTTTCAGCCAAAATTAGAAAAAAAAAACATGAAGTGTTGATTACTTCTGCTTCAGATTTAAGTCCAAATTTTAGAGCATATGCAAAAAAATTAAGGAAATCCATAGCACAATGAAAAGGGTGGAGTAGGGTTTCTTAAATAATAGCTGTTAATTGAATATTAAAATGTGAAGATTAAAAATATTTTGCTGAAGAATCATTAAATACTTAATTACATAAAATGTTTATTCAAACACTTCCTTAATTCCAGCTGATCAGCGATAGAGTAATAATATACAGGGTGTTTCACTGAACCGTTTCAGAACTACTAAGAGGGGTAGAGTACATCCTGACAATTCGAAATTAGAGCAATGTGGGATCGGAAATGCTTTCTTGAAGCGGTGTAGTACATAGAAGAACGCTGTGCGGCTGGCCCACTACAATTTGCAGCCCAGTACTCTAAATGCATATCGGCTAATTCTGCGATCGTGTAATCATCCATCCTACTAACTTGGCGTTCTTGTGCGAAATGAAGACTCCCTGCACGAAAGCTCGGACTTTTCCCACAACGCCATCTACCGCATCAGGAAAGCATTTCTCACTGCCCATGGGTATACGATTTTGGTTCTTCAGGATGTACCATGTACCTTACCCCTCTTAGAAGCTCTGAAACAGTTCACTGAGGCACCCTGTATAGTTTGTAATAATATATATTATACAAATATATAGTTAGTATAATAATATATAGTTTGTAATAATGTAGTGTTTGTAATAATACATAGAGATAATATATCTATAAAAGTTTCCGGTTACAAATAATGCTTTTACAATTTCTTAACCTTTTCGGTCCTCCCGGTAGCATTTATCATCGCGGTATTTAAAGGTCTTAGCTCTCATTTTTTTTCAAACCTGATGGTGGCATTTGTCACGATTTCCTGGTTCCTATACCCGTGGGAAAAATGGGATGATAGTAAATGTGGTTCTCTTGGTGACCCTTATCATTACTTGCCTTAATTCTTTTTATTCCACTTTTTAAAAATTCAGATCTCAAAGGGATAAACATACAAGCTTAATAAGATATTTTTAAATTTTTTTTGTTATTCAAAAAGCATTTTGTCTGAAAGAATATTTTAAAATATGCTTTATTCGACGAATAGCTGAAAAAGAGATGCTTGTTTTTTTTTTTTTTTTTTTGTAACATTGCATCTCCTATCGTTACCAGTTCATGAATTAAAAATTTAAATATCTACTTACTCATGGAATAATAAATCTTCGCCTTTGCGATCATATCTGAAGCAACATCTAAGTAAAACGAGGTTCTGTCACTTTGATCCCGTTTAGGGTTTCGGTTTCTATTTGTCTGAGAAACGGCGAAAGAGAAAAGAAGCAGCAAAATTTGTAACCAATGCCTGAAAATATATGCATACTTTTGGTTAATATGAATGGAACAGATTACAGTAACTTAATATTTTATCATATTACATGATCCAATAAATGTGTATATGTGTGGGGGGGGGGCTCCTCCAAACTTTCTCGTATAGGCTCTAATAGACTATTTAATAGTAATGAAATAACCAGACAAAACGTTGTTGACTAACATCATCCATTCCTCAAAATAGTAGTATAGCTTTTGCGAGAAAGTTTTATGGAGAGCACTCCTCCAGATTTAGAACTAGATATAATGAATACTTTGAAAATAGGAAGGAAAAAACCGAAAGGGACATCTTTAAAAAACATACATGTGTCAAGTTAATTGCAAAATGCATAATTGTATGAAAATACTTTTCTAATATATTAAAAAGCAACAAAAGAAACTTATCAAAAAAGAATATTTTCACCTTCATTTAGAAATTTAATTTTTTAAGATTTTTTTCAAACGTTTCCATAAAAATTTTAGATTAAGTTTTATGTTTTGTAGAAAAATGCAATAATTATTATAATTACTTTTGAAAATATCAAACTTTAATATTTTACAATAAAATTTCGATTAACCTAAATACAGTTTACAGAATTGTTTCTGAAAATACAACTCCAACAAACATATTGTGCTGGATGGAAACAATTGCTGTTATTCCTATAAAACAAGTAATATAAAAAAATTTAAAGTCAATTCCTGCTTAGGACAATAATTTTTTAAATCTTAATTACTTTTTATTAAATAATTACAATTAATATAAATAACATCAAAACTTATTGATTTTCTCACGAATGGGACTCGCATTCTTCACCTTCACGCGAAAAACACTGAAACCCTTGAATTTTTACAGATTGAGCTACGGCCAATTGATTTAGATTTTCAATACAAATCGCTAAAACTCTATTTAAAGTATAAAAAATGAATTAAATTTAAGGAATGAATCAATATTTGTAAAAACTGTGTCAACATCGAGTGTCATCCACTACAAGTTTTAAAAAATGTATTTGAATTTGAGTGGATGAATAAAAAAAAATATTTTATTAACGGTTGAAAATTTGAACGAAGTATATAAATATTATATATATAGGGAGAGTGTGAATGAACCGTTAAAATTTAATAATGAAAATAATTTTTTTGAATTAATATTTCATATTCTATAAACTATTTCTACTTATACATCAATATATCTACTATAATCTTAAAAAGGTAATTTTAATCTAGAGCACAACTGTAACCTACAAACAAAATTTTAAATTCCTAATGGGATATAAAATACTAATAAATTCATTACTTCATACAGAAAAGAAGAAAAAGTGATTTTCCGAAACGGCTTTTAGTTCGGTTAACCAGGATTACATTGTATTAAAACAATCCATCAAACATGCATAGAAAATAAGTACTTACATCATGTGAGAATAAAGCGTTTCCTTTCTCCTATTATGCAAAAAGCTTTGAGTGACTAGATTATTTGATTCATCTTCAAAGTGAAAGCAGATGTACGCGAGAAAATCAAATAATAGCTTGGCCAGCAATTTGAACGGAATCATACGAAACCTGTGTTGACAAATGCAGATAACCAATTGACCGGAAGAGGATGTAGTTCTTCACTGTCAGCTGACTCACAGAAATTAGAAATTTAATACATTCGTAAAATAAGTTTCTATTTCACGTTAAAAAAATTATCTGCAAAGTTAATTTTCTATAGTTTGAGACTCAACGAATATCAATATTATTTCTGTTATCTTTAAGACTAATTCATCAAATAGGCAAAACAAGTAATTGCCTAAAGATTCGTAATTTTTTTTCTTTTTGCTTTGCTTAAAAACAATTTTTGTTTCATTTTATTTGCGTGCGTACCGCAAAAAAAAAAAAAAAAAACATTCTTCCACCCAAAGAAAAAATTTTCTCCTTTTTCTTGGTTTTTATTCCACGTTTTTTCTACAAAATCTTATTTTGTATCTTCGTTTCGTTTATAAAGTTAGCGAGTCAGAATTTAATTAAATGTCAAAGCAAATATGGTTTAAATTTCATAAGATCACTCATCCGAATTTTTTGCATGTCTATAAATGCGTCTAAAGCAGGGGTGGGCATTAAGTCGATCGAGATTGACCAGTAGATTACCAAGACAGTTTGGGCTGATAGCCTTTATTAAGACCTAAGATGCGCATACAGAAAGAAACGTATTTATGGAACATTGTCACATTGTTGTATATTTTTTCTCCTTCAAAAGGATGTGATTTTAAAAACACGTTGTTCAGAATCTAAGAATAACTTTTAGAATCTAATGGACGTATCATTAATCTAAAAAAGTAATGTAAAAAAATTAAGTAAATTCCTACTTAGGCCAACAAAGAAATTTTTTATTTTAATTACTTCTTATTAAATAATTACAAATATTATATCACAAAAATATGATTGATTTCCGCAAATTTATCACAAAATATGATTGATTTCCGCAAAAATTGAATTCGTCTTTTTAACCTTCAAGTAAAAAAATACTGAAATCCTCGAATTTATCGATTGAGCTACTGTCTGTTGATTTCAATTGACATTATAAACTGCTAAAACTCTATTTAAAGTATTAAAATATTAAAAATTAATTTAATTTAATTTAATTAATGTTAGAAAAAAAACTGCATTAACATCAAGTCATCCCGTACAAGTTCAAAAAAATATATATATTTGAAATTGAGCGGATGTTTAAAAAGTATTTTATTAACGATTGAAAATTTGAACAAGATATATATGTATGTATGGAGAGAGTGTGAACAAATAGTAGGAATTGAAAAAAGTTTCAAATCATTTAACATCGTTCTTTGTTTCTAATTACCTGCACGAATCTACATTTCCAATTAAGACAGCTTACCGTTCCCTTCTCACTGACGACCAACTAGAATCTAGTCCAGGATTAGTAATTATATACCAAGATAATTGTTGACAGCATTTAGCAAAATTTTTCTGCTAACTATAACTACAAGAACTGACTTTAGATAAAAAAAATATTTATTTTTTTTATTGTACATTGAAATTTCGTTAATGTTACAAACATGTAATTTTGCTTCCCAGGACGAATAGTGCCATCGTAAGAAAGACAATTTTATGATCAGCTACATTGCGTGCGGGGCGGGTGTCACGTTAGTAATCTTGGCGCTGGCCGAAAAATTGGCGACCATTATTGACTTGGCGAAATTTTGGTCACTTTGGCAACAAAATGTATATTGCTGGAAACTTTGAAAATTTTAATGATCTGTCCAATAGAAATTGAGATGCGCCCTGATTCGCCCAGGAGGTTCTCGACCCGCCTCTCGGAAGCTATAAAAGGCCTGCAGCCTCAAGCTGCAAGGTGAATTGAGCCGGAAGCGGAATAGACTAGAAGGCCTGTAACGAGTCTTCGAGAGGATAGCGAATCAACGGCTGAGTACCCGTCTTATGTGGAGCTAAAGCGTTTGGTGAACTGCTGTGTACCGAGTCCTGTTTACTGAGGAAGCAACGTCGTTTTGTGTGTGGAGTAACCAGTTGTGTGGTAGAGAGTCGGCAACGAAAGCGAGAAGACAGTGAGAACTTCAGCCGTTTCGAGAGACTATAGAGCGAAGCTATGAGGAACCCTTCTCCCGTAGGATTCTGTCTGGCCGCTTTGTGTGCTGTGGTCGATTACTAATTGTGGACTGCTGTCTGCTGCTGTGTTCTGTCCTGTCTTCGTCTCGGCTGTACATAATTGGCGTCTTTGAGTTAGTGTCTTCGTGTCAAATAAACGGCGTTGTCGTTTCCTACTGAGGCTTGCTGAGAGTCTTCACACCATACACCCACTACAAGCGAACCCAGTGAGATATAAAACAATACTAAATGCAGCATTTGATATTATTGTATTTGTGACAATTATTATATTTGTTGTAATATAGGTAAGTACATATTAAGTATTTAATATAAAATTATAAGGAATATTGTTGACCTACTCCACTGGATGGACCGTTACACCTTGAAAAAATTAGATGTAGTCCGTACTCTGAGAAAGTCTGCCCACTCCTGGTCTATCGTCAGTCCAACTTTTTTTATAGTTGGTCTATTTACTTACAGTTCAACAACTCTTGAAAATTCTGAATTAGAGTATTTAGAAGAGCTTATAAAGTTGAAAAAACGTTTGAAGTGTTGAAAATTATCTTTAAGTTTGAGCTTTTTTATTGCAGAAAAGAAATCAATTTTTTTACAGATGACTTGAAATTAATTTTCTGTTATTTAACCAGTTAATTGTTTCGACTTCTTCGGAAAATGAGTATCTAAAGTGTGTCGCAAAAAATTTAGCAATGACGAGTATACTCGTGAAGTACAGAATATGTGTAATATGAAATTATGTCGTTATGGAATGCCTTTTTTGTAATTTCAATAATAATATTTATTTACTTATGTAAACTAACATACATTTTTATTTGTGATAAAAAACCATAAATTAATTCGTTATTTTAATTTGGTGTTAGAGAATGGTGTAGAGCAAAGCGTTGTACAACGCATGATAATCTTTTACTTGTTCTTCTAATCTCGACTTGGCCACAAAATATTTTAAACGCCTTGAAATTTACAAATAGGAGTTTGACAAAAAAAAAAAAAAAAAAAAGACAAAATTTCGGTTTTTACAAAAACTGTAATTCAAATAGCGAATTGTCACTACTTATTTCTATTGACAAATACACTCATCATAATGCGAAATGAAGAGTATACTTGTCAAAAATAGTTAACTGATTATCATATGCCTATATAGAAACTAAATTAGATTTAATAAAAAAAAGAAGAGGTTGAGAGGAAGCCCTAAATCTTGCTTTGTCTATGCACTCTTAAAAGCTTAAATCAGCCTGTTTAAGTTTCTAATGCATCTGACTACTTTTGTTGCCTGTAGAGGGCGCCCCAAACTGTTGTAAAATGTTGAGGGTCACCATTGTGGAGAATGAATGCCCGAACTCGCAACGTTAGGGTTCGTAGCCAAGTAACATAAACATTTGACAAAAGTGATCACTCGCGTTCGGAAGCTCGTCTTATCTGGCTTATGAAGCTACCACCTACACCATCATAAAAGTGCGCCATTTTTATATGAAGCAGTAGCCATTCTCTTACTCAGTCATCTTATAATTTGACCATTTGCTTGGCGCAGTATAGCCAAATATGGTTCTTGCGCCAATAAACCCCATACAACCAACCAACCAACTTACTCAGCCGTCATCGCAGGGATATTATTTCCCGAAACAGGTTTCACAAACTAGTGAAAACTGAAGAAAATAAATATTTATTTTATTTGCATTAACAGTCTTTTTATTTATTTCAACGAAAAAAATTAAACTGTGTTGATATATATAAACAAATTACTATTTGCTAATTTTGAAATTTCATAAAGTTAGCATATTAAGAATTAATTTTGCATTGCAATGAATCAATAAGTGTGTCTTTAAGTATTTTAGAAACCTAATATTTTGAAATATTGGGATATATGTGCATTCTCTTCTCGTTTTGGTATGAACCTACAGAATTGCAATTTTTCTTTTAATTATATTCTGTTATTATTGAGTCTCTATATTGATTCACTCGCTTTTTCCTAATCAGTTTAGTTTAATATAAAATCTGGCCAATAAATAAAATAATTTTCTAAATAAAAGAAAATTATGTATGGGTATAAAAAAGGGTACGCCTTTTTTTCCATTTCTTTGTAAAAAAGAGTATTTACAAAATCCATCGACAATTATGATTAAACGTTTAATGAATGAGTATAAATATGATACTTCATTTGAAATAATATTTTTATAAAGGAAAGATATGTTTTGTTCTGGTTTCAGTAATAGATTTTTTCTTTCTCTTTTTTGCTTGGTGATATTTTGCTATGAATTAAACAATAAAAATACTACAATTTTTCAATATTGTAAACACGTGATGGAGTAATGCTAAGTCCACAGAAGGATCGTATTAACTTTGACCGCCAGATGGCGCTGTAGAAGAGTGGAACTGTGAGAAAGATTAGATACGAATATGACAGTCGGAGACGATGAAGCAGTAGTCTGTTCGAGTCGCCAGGATGATGCCTCGACTGTTCAGTTATGAACTATTTTTCACTATTAATTGTTACTAAGCGTATTTGTTTTTTGTAGTGTTATGCTGTCCTGACGTGTTACAGCATCCTAGAAAAAAATTAAAAGATGTCCAAAACTTGTCGTTCATCCTTTCGGCTTCAGCACAGTATATTTTTATTTTTTGTATTTTAAAATGAATCCGTTTTAATTAAAAATAGCACTCTTTTATAATTTTTGCAGCCCCGTTTTATGAATATTGTTATTTTCATTTCCATATTTTAAAAGTTTTAAATATTTTCTCATTTTATTCGGATATTATTAATAATTGCATTTTACTTACGTTTCATCCTTCCTCAAGAAAGTGAACTCTTATATGTTATTAAACAAATTTCTCTAATTAAAATTAAATTTTTTCAAATATACTGAATTAAGTTTAAAATTAAAATTTTTCTCCGAATCTCCCGTCTGGTTTCTTTCTGCAAAACGGCTAACTTAATTTTAAAGAAAAAGGAAGAACTCTTGTTAGAACTCGCTAAAGATTTGGAACTGAAAATAGATGCTAGAGCAACCAAACTTGAGATTTAAAAAAAAGCAATAATTTCAGACACTAAATATGTGATGAGAAGACTTAGGCGATGCTCGATATTATGATAGAGAAAATTCTTCAGAAATAAAGGGGAGAATAAGCCGATAAAATGCTCCAAGAAAACAGAGAAATAGCCGAAAGAAAGCAAGCGAACATGATTTAACAAAACTACAATTAGAAGTCCAAGATTAGAAGTCGCCGAAGCTGGCTCAGTGCCAATCAAGCCAATCTGTTGTGATTCGTAACTCTACTTTAGTTTTCGTTATAATTTATTTTTGGACAACACAGGACAGAGAATTTCTGATGAGCGTATTTATAGATGATGATGATGAGCATATTTACAGATGAAGCAGACTTAATTGATTAAAAATAACGTACCGTATGAGCCCTTACTTAAAGCAAAAAAAAGCATATTCTATTAAAATTAAAAGCGAGTTGCCAAATTCCAAGTTATAATAATATTCAAAAGAAACAGGAAGTACAAAACTTGTTAGGAGTGGCAACACAATCCATGAAACGTTTCATAAGTTTAATGTGAAGGACGATATCAGCTTGAACCTCTCCTTATTTGAACGATACGCAGAATTAATTTTCTTGTCAAGGGAACAGAATTTTACAGAAAGACGGTACACAAACTTATAGGCGTGATATCTATTCACTTTACTCATCTGATTGCCACAAAGCCAGTTGACAAATGTAAAAATTACGACCACGTCAAGAATTTAATATTGAAAATTTTCAAGTTGTCTCCGGAAAAAATTCGTCAACTATTTATTTCTCATCAAAAATTAGATGAACAAACATGATAAGATTTTCACCACAAATTACAGATGTATTTTGATGGATGGACTTCTAGTTTAAAAGTAGGAATTTTTAAACTAGAATTGATTATAGCCGACCAAATCCTTATTAAATATGATAGACTTTGGCGACTTATCGCCAGCAAAAAATTACTACTTCGCTCGAATATCCGTCATGTACCCAATTCTCCTCTTTGCCCAATAAAAGAGCAAAATCGTAAGAAGCCCGAAGAAGTACAGAGATTAAAATGGAATAAAAGTAAAAACTGAAATCTGCTACGCATATTTCAATGTATCCCGTCAGAACATAATTTATTCAGCGGCCAATCATTGAAAACGTTTTACTTAATTAAACAATCTAATCTACTTTTAAAAAGATTTTTAGTAATGTTTGAAGAAAACATCTCAGCAAAAAGTGGCATATTTTGCAAACTTATTGATGAATCAAACAATTTAAAATATTTTTTGAAAGATTATTTTATTCAAGTTTAAAGAGAGCTTTCATAAATTTAAAAAAGCTGAAAAAAATCATCTCAACAAAAAGTAGAAAATTGGAGATTAAAAAGATCTTTCTGTCGGAATTGCATCCATTTACCAATATTTTTGAGTCTTCTAAGGCCTAATTTTGAGAAAGTTGAAATTTAAAATTTCAATTTCTTGTCCACGCACTTTTGTTGACGCCAAAAATCTCGTCCCATTGAACACTCATTGAAGCACCACGTACTCGTGCAAGTTAAATTATATTTTTATTTGTTTTTATTGTTTCATTGAATTAGTCACTTTAGTATTGAAAACGATCCAAAACACTTTGTCTCGCCTTTATTGTTAAAAAAAATATCACATTTCCTATTTATTTCATTTTATATAATCATGCGCTCAAAATTACATTTTTCTAGATTTTATTTGAGGTAGTAATTAACTTTTTTTAATCACAGCAATGGCAACACGTTATTAAAAGTTGATTTTTTGAGATGCTTGGGCAGATAATAAAATTTCAATTTATTTCCCACGCATTTTTGTTGACACCAAAACCCTCATTCCAAAAACAATATCATATTCTGATATGATAAAAAGCTAAGGGCTAAAGTTATGGATTTTATATATATATATATAGATATAGATATATATATATATACAAACACACATACATACATACTAGCATTCCCGTACCCGTCCTTGCTCGAGTACTGGAATTCGCAGAGGATAACAGTGCTCCGTGCACTTAGTTACGAAAATCCCCCATCCTAATTACTTATTGCTCATAATTTTTTTCTAATTTTGGGAGGAACCCGGGGCCCCTGGGCTCTTTATATATATGGCCTTGTCCTTAACCGACCTTAAGGATCCTTTTAAAGTATTGATTTTCTTTGCAAACGCAGGCCATCTACATTTTATTGTTATACCTATGTTTCAGCAAGAACTTTTTTGTATACAACATTTTTTTTTGGGGGGGGGTTTCTGGTGCTAAAATGATTAAGCTGCTTGATGAACTGAATCTGGAGAAAGGTACATAAAATTGGCCGTGTGAAAAACAGTCTTTTCTTAAATCGATCCTTGCTATTTTTAATGTCTGTCCTTGCGACTTATTAACGGTTATTGCAAAGCAAACCTTTACAGGAAACTGTACTCTTCTAAATTCAAAAGGATAGTCCGACGGAATTAATGGAATGCGGGGTCCTAAAACCAACTCCCCTCGAGCATAACCACTAATTATTGTAGCTTCGATTACATACTTATTAAGTCATTCAATTGGCTTATTTTTTATATCAGCAATATCAGGATAAATCTTGGCGATGAGACCTGGAAACTCCATGACTACCGTAAAGAGTTCGTGGGGGTATAATAATTTTGCCAGAACATTCAGGATATGTTCCGTCTCCTATTTTAAGGAGAAGATTAGAAACAATTCTGCTGACGCTACTCCATGCAAATGAACTTTCATATTTTTACTCAAACAAAGTTTCTGCACTTTAGGCCATAGATACGGCGATTTGATGCATGCTTTAACTTCATTTGCACGTGTTCCTCTCGATACAACCGGTAATGTTTGACGAAAATCTCCTGCTAGTAGAACAGTTACTTCACCCATTACTTAATCAGAATTTCTTACATCTTTGAGAAGTGCCTCGAATTCTGCTTTATGAGCCGTTTTACTCTTATCCCAGATAATAAGTTTCCAATATTGTAAAAACCTTAGCCAAATTACTCTGTTTTTTAATACTGCACATTGGATTCTCTGAGTAATTGAGGTTAAGGGGTAATCTAAAAGCAGAATGAGCTGTCTTTCCACCCTCCAATAACGTTGCAGCTATTCTAGATAATGGAGTTGGCAAGGCAATGCCTTTATTGCTTCTTACCTTTGAATAAAAAATCTAAGAGAAATGTTTCTCCAGTGCCACCAGGTGAATCTAAGAAAAATATTGGGCCTCTATCAGACTCGATGCTGTTGAGAACCTTTTGATATACGCTGGACTGTTCGTCTGTTAGAGAGGTTTCAGCATTATATACTTTTTTTCTTCAAATCTTCAAGGTCAAAATTTGTTTCTCGCATGTACTCTCTGTTTTGCAATTGAGTATCAAATCGCTCAGACTGAGGTAAACCATAATCCCTTAAGCGCTGACCTCCCAGAGTCTGAACAGTGTCTTCAATCAGAATCAAGCATTGGTTGTACGCTTTGTCCTTCGAGCCGAATCTTGCTATTGTCTTTCATGCTGAGACCGGATATCTTCTGAAAAACTGTCCTTGTACTTTTCCCAAAGGCTTCGTGGATCAGAGGGATGACAAAATACCAAGATAACTTTAAAAATGTCTCGCAGTTTGAATGATGAGCTGCTTAAAATAGCTTCCTTAATAGTGTATTGACACTGTTTATCATCCTCGATGAATCCCATTACCATACATGCAGCTTTGAATGTAGGGTAATTATTTCATAAGACGCGTAATTTTTGCTGGATTGTTTTCAAAATTGATCAGGGCGTGCCAAAGAAAGGACAAATTATATATAAGAAAAGTTTAGTCTCATTTTCATTTATCAATGGATTAGATTTGTAATGTTGAAGAGGAAAACCCAATAAATGACAAAAAGAAAATTATGCGCGTTTTGTCAGATTTTTACAACCTTTCTCACGATTTTGAAAAAATTTATCAAATTTTATACAAAAAAAATTGATTAAGTTATCTTGAAAAGTTTTGGCGTGATTAAATATTAAAGCGAAATTTCGCCTCTTCGTTAAAAAAATTCGCCAAAAATTCAGCTTTAAAAATTCGATTTTTTAAAATATATTGCAGCATACTACATCGTATTGTCTTTCAAGAAACATATTTTCTGTATTTTTCCAACTAAGCGTCTATTTTACAGGGCCGTTCGAGAAATAAACATTCCAAAATGGACTTTAAAAAAAGTGATATTTAATTTTTGCGTCGATATTTCGTCAAATGCCTCCGTGGTCTACGATAGAAAGTCCATCCGATTCCCCTCGGATATTGAGTATAAGTTGAACGGACGAACGTGTATATATATATATATATATATATATATAAATTTTGATGATTTAAAGCAGACTGCAGAGTCCTGTCCGAAAATCATGCAAAAGGCAGGTGGTTGAATTTTTTAGGTTCGTTTTATTCCATCTCTAGAGGCACGAATTATGTACCAGTACCATGGACACAAAAGCAGAAGACGGTTACAAAAGCATAAAGAGCTCAAAAAGGGATAAAGGGCCGAGATCATTTTTCCCTGGTCTTATATACCTTTATATTCTCATTAATCTAACACGAGTCATATTTTGACAAGGATTGTCATAGGTGTTGACCTCGAAAAGAGAAACGCAGAAATCTTTGAAAAGAATCTGTTTACATCATCGATCACTCGGCTCGTGGATCTGATGGCGTAGTATTTTACATGACTCATTTGATTTATTAAATAGATAATTTGGAATGGGATCAGGAAATAAAAGAGCATTTTGGAATGAAGTTATTATGGGATAAATTAAGATAAAACTTTGGAAACTAATTACAATTGAAATTAAAGTTTAAAATATTTTTATATATACATATTTTAATTCTCTATCTTTCTAGCAGGCAAAAAAAAAATGTTTAGCAGCTTGGCCGATTTTGAGATTAAAAAATAAAATCCCGCCTTTTTTCTAAATATCCAAGTATGCGTAATTTGATAGCACGGGATTGTTTTAAACTGGTTTAAACTAGTTAATAACTTATATTAATTAAGACAATAACTAATTAAAAAAATAATAATGTTCTCATACGATAACATAAAAGTTGCAATAGCACATTTCACTTTTTTGAAATTTTTATATTTAATTAAATTTTTTCGCTTTTTGCAAAGATTTTTTTTTTTCGATTCAGTATTGTAATAGAAGACATGTGGACATATTACTATAATGTAAAAATTTGGAGTTAAAGAAATCATTTTTATTACATGGTTAATAATTCTGTGGAGTATCTTTTACAATAAGTTGTCTCCTAAAATTCTTTGGCCGTATCTTCATTTCAGCAGTGTCCAAAGATTCGTTATAGCCTTTGAAAGTGAGGCAGTTGACCCCATCTGAGGTGCTTTCATGCGGCCCCCTATGATACAAGCCATTCAGGTTTGAGTGATGGCAGTTGTTGTACCACCAGCCGCCTTTGAATAGTTCGGAACAATGATCGATCTTATGGCTATCGTTATCTTGGTCTGTCGTAGAAAATTTTTGTCCGTCATGTACAGCGATCATAGAATCCCCTGAGGAAGAAAAATAAATCTTCCGATATAGATAAGCATTACGAATAAATAAATAAAAGAAACAAACAAGAAAAGATTTAACTAAGTTCCAATAATTTATAACAAAATTAAAAATGTATTTAAATTTGATTTGGATTTCAATAAAAGTACAAGCATCGGAAGTGACGTAAATGAACAAATGTAACTGAAAATATGTCGGAGAATAAGGAGCTTGCGCGAACATTTTGTATTTCAAGAAATGAATTACTTTATGGAACAAATTCAAGATGGAATGATGCTGTTAGAAATATCCATATAATTGCTCAATTCTTTGTTATCTGGGCAAAGATAATGAGACTGAACTAAGCAACTAAAAGTTAGAATGAAATCTGGAATCAGCTGGATGAGAACGAAATCGAAAGAGTGAATTTCTAACCATCTATGAACAGTTTCTGAAAAAAGATTGTGCTCTTTTCGCATGAGCCTTTTATTAGAAATTAATCTGCATTTTTTTTCAGTTCACTAGGCAAGCAAAGTGAATGTCTAGTAATAAAAAAAATAATTAAACACCAGATTTTGATGAGTCGGCAAATTTAAGCCTTTCAATTCTTGGTCCAGCCCAAACGACCGGCAAATTCTATATACTGAATGGCCGATTTCTGTTTTAAACGATGGGTACAGGATGTAAAGCAAGGAGACGCTTGGTAATGATTCATTTTACATCCTACTGTAATATATTGGCCAACATCGACCAAATAAGAGATTAACAAAATAATTCTTTTATTTACAGCTTTATATAATTAAAAAAAACTTGTTCTCATCAAGGTTAATGTTGTTTACAAAAATCAAATAATAGTTAAGTTACGAAATAGCTCCTCTATCAAATTAGAAAATAAGTCAAGAAAAATGGCTTCTCTAGGCCTGCTCCAGAAATCCACCAATCTTTATCGGGTGGTCCTAACACAGAAATCCGCAATCACATAAAATTTCTCAAAGAACAGAAACAACTTTTCCATTCTCTGACTCTTAGTTCGAGGCTTTTTTTCTCTTCTCCTCTGGGAAAAAGTATCGCCTTTTCTTTCCTTCAGATATCCGCCCTCTAATTTTCCTATTGGGGAATTTGAATTCCCCATCACCCAATAACTGATCAACATTTCCCCAATCCTTGATAGTGGAAGTTCTGTGAAAGATCCATCTTTGGAGGCGACTGCAACTAACACCGGTTGAAGTGAACCTGGATTTGACACTTAGCGACAGAGGTTGTTGGGGATTATTTCTTGATGACTTGAGGCGTCTCTTCATTGGGAAAAAAATTAGCATCTGGATGTTTTGATGTTCCCCTTCCTCGAAAACATTATAGATTTAATTCAAAAAATCAGAACAAAGACTCTACAAGTGAAAAGGATCCACATCTGGATGTCCGTATGCACTTAACTATGTGTGGTAGAAATGGGTGACATTACAACTGTTCTGAATGCCAATTACCAAGTGAAAAAAAGGAGAAACGTTACATTACCCTCCACGTTTGAAAAAAAGAGAGAGAGAGACTTGTCAGGATAGAATCTGCACGACCCGTTAGACTAGGTCAGTAGCGAAATGATCAAGAAGCGCCTCAAGATCTAAAAACACCTTTTTAGAATTAAATTTTCAAGTTTGTTGCTCTGCCGGAACTTTGCCCTCTGTGAATGTATAACTGAGAAACATATTGAGCTAAAGAGGAGTGGAATGTAAATTTGATTTTTTTTATTTGTAGATTTCTAACAAATTTTTGATGACTTTTATTGATGGGAAGTAGGCCGGCGCGTGTGTGGACATTATAATAATAAAATAAAAATTTTCTAGATATTATTGATATAATGAACGAAATTGTTACAAGCGGGAGAGCGCCGCGGAAGTTCACCAAAGTTGGGGACGTTTGACAAGGAGCTTTGCACCAGCCGAGTTGATTTGGCGAGGGGAATATTCTGGTAGCCCTCAGACCGTTCTCGGCGCGCCGCGTTGCTTCGCTTGCTTTTGGGCACGCTCTTGCTTGGCTATATAAGGTACAGGTAGCTGTAACTTAAAGTTAGTTTTTTTTTCCTCTTGGAAGAGAAGCGTTTCGCTGGACTAGTGGATTCTCGCCTGTTAGTGAGCTGCATTTACAGTTGCTGCTAACGTTGTATTATTGAGCTCGTTGTGATTTACTGTTTGCTCTGCTATACGATAGCTGTTTTGCAGTCTGTTTTTATTGTGCGTAAGGCTTGCATTTACGCTGTAAGTGACTGTTGACTGCTGGATTGTTTTTATCTGAAGTTTTACCTTATCGAGTCATCCTGTAAATATTTGTAAATGGCTGTAAATAAATTTGTTTGTGCATTCCTCTAGCAAAGTCCATTCAATCCAAACCCGCTACGCTAGGAAATTAACAATATGCAATAAAAAAATCATGTACGTCCAAACGACAATTTATAGCCGAGCATGGAATGTCTGAATGTACTTTATGAAACTGTGGCAAACCTAAATAAGTCCCTTTCTACGCATGCGCAGCCTACTTGGCGCCTTATAAACGGCCGAGTGTAAATATGACATAAATGTGACAGTTTTTTTTCTAAAACCGATAGACATAATTTACCATTATTCTTCGCAATAAACCTTACTTTCAGAATTAAAATTCTCAAATTGATGTTTGAATATTAGATTCATTTTTGAAATTGTAAATATACTTTAAATGAAAAATTTGAGTTTCTTCTTTTCTTTATATTTATTTATATGATTTAAATCCCGTAAACTAAAACAAACTGTTTTTATTTTATTTTACAATAATTGAAATTGAAATTCGAAATAATAATGCACTCACATAATAACTTAAAATTTGCGATAGCAGATTTCATATTTTTTCCTCATTCTGAAGAATTTTTTCTCACTAAATTCTTCAGATACTGAAAGCATCGCGTACACTTATCTTTTTGTCCAAAGCATACATTTGTCCACTAAACTGTTTAAATTATCTCAATGATCATAGTCGCAGGGGCATGGAGAGGTGTTATGTCCAAAACATACACCGGCGCAACCAGTTCGAGGGAATACTTGAAATCAGAATTCAAAGAAGATTCAACAATAAAAAATAAATAATAAACATTAAAATGACATTGTGATTATTTCTATATAAGCCAGATAATATCCTTCGAGCTGAAGGATCCCTTTTGCTCGATCGGTATGTTACTCGGTTACTAACCATAAGATTTGGAGTTCGGGCCTAGCATAATCCGCTACACATCCAACAAAATCTACTATGCATATTTCAATGTATCATGTCAGAGCATCATTTCTTAAACGACCAAGCACCACGTGCTCGTGCGAGTCAAATTATATATTTATGCATTTTAATGGTTTCATTGAATGAATCACTTTAGTATTGCAAACGATCCAAAAAAATTTTGCTTCGCATTTATTGTTTGAAAAATATAACATTTCCTAATTGTTTAATTTTATGAAACCACGTGCTCAAAATGACATTTTGCTAGGTTTTATTTGCTGTAGTAATTAACTTATTTTTTAAAAAAAATCAGAGCTATTGTAAATACGATGGCAACGTGTTATTAAGAGCTGAACTTTCAGATGCTCGTGCAGATAATAATTTTTTTATTTTTCGCCTACGGATTTTTGCTGATGCCAAAAACCTCATTACAAAAACCAAATCATGTTCTGACATGATACAAATTGAAATCTGCTATCTGAAATTTTATGTTATTATGTGAGAACATTGTTATTTTTAAGGTATGGTTTTTCTTCTTTAAGTCATTAACCAATTTAAACAGTTTTAAAACAATCCTGTGACAATCACAATACGCATGCGCCGATATATTGAGTATCGGGTTCGTGGCGGAAATTCGAGGCAAGTTGTAACTTTTTGTAGTTGATAAGTCTTCAAATATGACAACCATCTTCACCATTTAGAAATCACCCTGAAAGCGGAAAAAGCGATGCCTCAAAAGCAATAAATTGCCTATTTGTTGCCTACACATTTTCAGGCTTTAAATACCTCAAACAAAATCAATATCAAGTTCTCGCACAATAATAGTGTTCCTCCCATAAATGCTAAAAAAGAAGACAGTGTAGTGATTGAAGGTCGCGGTACGAACTTGCGACGCTTGGGCCTGTAGCCGAGTAACATAGACACTATACCAAAAAGTCGACTTCGATACCATAGATGTTATCTAGCTTATAAGTCTAGCGCCACAGTACTCCCCCCACCAGTGAATCGGCGAAGAAGCGAACGATTTTTGTATTGTGCCAAGCGTTATGGCGAGTTGCTGCTTGCTCGTAGGTTGAGTCTGACGATTTTGCTGCTGGTAGATGGTGCCACGACTGTTGAGGAAGGTTGCGTTGTGAAGATCACCAATGTAGCGATTGAAGTACGATCGCGGTACGAACCTGCGACGCTTGGGCCTGTAGCCGCGTAACATACCGATCACGCAAAAGGGACCCTTCAGCTCGAAGGAGGTTATCTGGCTTATAAGGCTAACGCTACAACAGATAAAATAATTATGATCACATTTTTTAGTTTTCCTACGCATTCACTGCCGAGAGCCCACCTTTTAACTAGTTAGCGATCCTCTTTGGCGACTTGGCATTGTTGGCATCTTTTTGCATGTGAAATTCACACGAAACTAGAACTTTACCGAAGCTATATAACTATTAATAGAATTTATTTTAATACAATTATTTGTATTGTAAGACTGAGAAAAAAAACCTTCCAAGAGAAATTAATGTATGTGGTATGTTTCAGTTAAAAACTGAATATCTCACCTGCATTTCCGCTGTAGCCCTGGATGTGTAACTTGTATTTTTCACTTTCATCATCGATCCAAAATATGTCGTAGAAGGCGTGTCTCTTTTCTCCGCCCACAGCCATCAAATCGAATCGGATCGAATACACTCTCTGATTGGTCAAGGCAAATATGTTATCATTTCCTGTAAATCCACCAATTATAATTTAGATATCATTTGATGGCGACTAAAATGCGTAAAAAATATTTCGTCTTGTTTTAAATATATACTCAGGAGCATTATTATTTATTATCAAAAATTTTGAACGTGTGAATCACATGCTATGTATTTTAACGATTGAAATCGCCAAATTGGGGATTTTTTATCTCTTTGGTTACTGTTACAACCGATAAGTACTTTAAAATCTATTAATGCTATTAATTAGGAAAAAGACGAGAATCAAACGTTATAAAATCTATATAAAAATTAGTATATATAGCAAATATAATACAAACTTCAAATATGCGAGGAGCTAAGTTGAAAACTAGGCAAGAAAAAAAAAAAAAAACACTGAAACGAATTTTCTTGAATACGGTCTACTATTAACATTGCTATCTATAAGTAATTTTTATTTGCGTTTCAAACTAATAAACTCCATGTATTAAAATTTCTATTAATTAAATAGACGATTATTATCTTTTGACAACATGAAGTTGCTTTGGTTCGGAGGTTTTTGAAGCTTCAAAATGAATGGACAGGAAATTTCTGATTTATCGCCTTTCAGGCAAAGACTTTTTGCTTTTAAGGTTATTATTAAATGATAAAGAGATTGTCACATTTGGCGACTTTTGGCCAACAAAAAGGACAACTAGGAGCGAATGCCCACCATATATCCGACTCTCTTGTATAGTTAATAAAGGGCAGGTGTGTGTGTGTGTGTGTGTGTGTGTGTGTGTGTGTGTGTGTGTGTG
>JAOUZG010002851.1:12396269-12483945 GCA_026289955.1 Argiope argentata
CTTACGCACGATAAAAACAGACTACAAAACAGCTATCGTATAGCACAGCAACAGTAAATCGTAGCGAGCTCAATAACACAGCGTTAACAGCAAACGCAAACACAGCTCACAAATCCTTTAGTCCAGCGAGACGCTTTTTATTTCAGAGCAAACTCTCAACTAACTGACTCACGCCGGCTACTCGTCCTTATATAGCCGAAAAGTGCGTGCACCTGAGTCTCGTGAAAATTCTCAAAACATCGCGCACAATCTAGCGGCTACTAGACTATTCCTTTCGCCAAACCAATCAAGCTGGCGCGAGGATCCTCGCCAAACGTCGCCAACTTTGGCGAGTTTTCATGCCGCTCGCTCGCTTGTAACATTATATATATATATATATATATATATATATATATATATATATATATAGGGAGCGTTTGAGCTAATAGAAGGAAATGAAAAAAAAAAAACTATCGCTTTTCTAAAATTTGATGATTGCCCAATATAATAGTGATGCAATCATTCTAAAGTAGCTTCAACCAGATTTTTGCGGGGAAAAAAAGAAGTTTTTAGAGCTGGAACGAATTTAAGATGAAGAAAAAACATTGATTTCTAAATATTGACACATGCGCAATCTGATTTGCACGTGATTGTTAGAAACTGGTTTAAACTGGTTTTTCAGAAAAAAATTCAACCACCGAAAAAAAAAAATTCTTAGAACTCGATTGATTTTGAACTTAGATTTCGATTGATTTGAACAAAGATGGTTTCAAAACTATCTTTTTTCTAAATGGTGGTAATTGCGAAATATGAATCGTGCGAGGAAATGATGTTTTGAGTTCGGATTTAAGCTATGTGTTGTGAAAAAAAAATAATAAGATTCTCATATAATAACTTGAAATTTGAGATAAAAGATTTCAATATTTTTTCGGTAATCAAAATTTAATGTTTATTTGCTTGTGTTAAAAACTCCAAATCAAGCATATACTTTGTAGTATCAATCTGTGTCTTTGTTGTTGTTTCTTATGGCACTTGCCATGGACAAGCTCACTGAAGTAGTCATCTATTTAAGCCTATTAGCGTCTTTTATTTTGCAATAGCGTCATCTAGGGCCACTACAAACAATGCTAACCATTCATCCTATTCGCTTGCACGGCCTCTTTTACAGAGGGGGGGGGGGCACAAACACACCTTACAGACAGAACACAGAATAGCAACCATGCCCGAACTGGGGCGCCCAGATAAAGGAGATGCTCTACCACTGTGCCAGAACGCCGGCAGTATCAGTCTTGCTCTCAATAATAAATAACGTAATTCAAATTAAAAGTAACATTAGTGCGACTTCTGTTGTTGTAGTTTAGATAACAAATACTGGATTGTAAGATATTACTTTTAGTAGAATGCATGCCGAGTTGGAATCATCTGTGAAACAGTTTCTAAGAGAATCTTTGATGTTATACATTCGTGAAAATAATGACCCGCAGGCATATGAAGATGAAAATATGGTTAAATTAGCGTGGGTCAGCTTCTTCAAACAGTTAAGTGTGTCTGGAATCGAATTCCTTGCCTCCAAAATATCGTTACTGACATATATTTCTGCTTGTTAATCTTTCTGTTTCAATCAATTCTGACTTTTTACTTGTTTCAGAACATTTTTGAATCCATTTTGAACCAGACTGGAAATCAGGCAGTTGCTTTTCAAATTCTTCAATTTCCAATCAATATACTTGAGACACGTCCACTTTATCAAATTAAGTCACATGCAAACCGTTTTTGATGTTTGGCGTACTCAAAATATTATGTCGTGTGCCATCGGCTTGCCATCCCTGATCTAGGGGGTCGTAAGTTACTGAAAACAAAAAACTACTTTAGAATCTATATTTACAAACAATATTAAAACTTGAAAAAAAATTAAAATTTTGAAAATATAAAAAAATTTATATCGTATAATTTGACATAAGCGTGTAGCGTGAGAACTGGGGAGTTTTAAAAATATTCAAGTAAAACTAAAATGAGAGTCAAAGAACTCAGCTGCAAGATCAGTAGTTCGCAGAGAGCTTTGTAAGATTCGAAAAAAAATTTACACAGCAAGGCCAAATATTGCCTTAAGAATAAGACTGTTGTGTCAAATGAAGTAACGAACTCGTTATGCTAATATTTGTAGCTGAATAACATAAATAAAAAAGCATACTTTATCATTGTAGATGTTATCTGGCTTATGAAACTAGCGCCACAATACTCCCCCACCAGTGAGTCGGTGGAGAGACGAACGATTTTATAGCGCCAAGCGTTATGGCTGGAATGTGAGTGAATTGACAAGCGCGTGTGTGAGTTAATGCGTCAAGTGAGTTTGACAGCTTTGCTTGGTTGGCTACAGTGGCAAATGTGTCTGACGGCTTTGTTTTGGTTGCTGTGTCAAGCGAGTCTGATCACTTAAGCTGAGGGTAGATGGCGCCACAACAATTGCAAGAGGTTGCGTTATCAAGGTCATAAATGTGGCAATTTAAGGTCCAGGTACGAACCCGCGATGCTAGTGTTTGTACCCGAGTAACATAACCACAATACAATAGCATACATTAGCATCGTAGATGTTATCTGGCTTATCCAGCTAACTCCACACTGTTGACTTTGCAGAAAATTACGGTAAAAATTCTCTTAAATTTTAAAATAAATCTATAGTTATCGAAATTGTCATGTGTCTACTTTACATTTTAAGGGTAGTGTTCACTTTTGGAAGTAAATCTGTAAATGCATACCTAGCCAGAAATCTTTTTCAAGATCACCGAAACCGTTTTTGTAACTCGACCAATCTTTGAAGAAGTAATCCTTTGGCCTGTTGAAATTTCCTCTTCTTTGAATCACCTGTAATATTAATTAGTGTTAAAAAATTGTGGCTTGATGGCAGGTTCTAGACACCAAAACAAAAAAGCATTAAGTTCGAAAATTAGTTTCAATAGAGATTTGTCTATTACGTTGGTGCTATGTGTACTGCTTCTGTGAGTGACAAACTTCAAGTCACTTGAAATTTAAAACATGCTGGCGAAACGAGTTGTTGTCAAGCGATAGCTTGCCAAACTAGATGGCCATTTTATTTGCAAATATAAACGAGAGGAATGGTCCCCCTATAACTTCCTCGCTATCAAGCATATCTCGAGAACGCCTTTCATACAATAGTTACGAAATATTAACCTTTGGGGGTATTTAGCCTTTTGACTGAATCTATCGTGTCATCTCTGGTGAGCTATTGAGCACTTACTCTTTTGGCATGCTCTTAGTAATACCAGAAAACGGAGTTTGCTCTTTAGGTTCGTTTCTCTCCCGAATTAAAAATAAATTTGACCCAAAATTACTCTTGTAGTCATAAAATCTTAGACAAAAAATTAACCTCTTGCACGATCTGGCACAAAATTCGACTGAAGTCTAGATGTTTATTCTGCCATTCCGAATTTTATCGACCATGATCTTTTCGTTTTCTAGCCATCAAGTTAACTTATATTTGAGGAGATGGACAGACAGACTTCCTCTGAATAGATTCTATACGAAATTTGATAGAAATCTACTAACCTGTATAAAAATCCTATACAAAATGTACTCCGTCAAACTCAAAAAATTTTGAAGTGTGTTTTTCACAGACAGTCTATCCCCCCAAAAAAAAGACTTTTGAACTTGCAAAGGTCTAAAACTTAGAAAATTGTCAATATCTTGAATTCGAATTTTTTTGACGAATACTATACTTTATACTATAAATAAAAACAAGTCACTTTTTTTTCTATCTTGTTATTGAAAAGTTGTTTTAAATTTCATGTTATCCATCATCTGAAGATCAAATGAAAAGAGCAAGAAAATGATGGTAAAAAAAAGAACTGAATCTCACTATCCATCCACCGTCATCCGTGTCCATGTCACAGTACACTTCCAGAGGTTTTCCATCGGTCACTCTGCTCCTCGGCCAGACGGTATACACACCGCTGAGGTTGTGTCCACTGCGCAACACTTCTTCACAGTCCATCGGAGGACATGATTTCTCTTGAATTGTGGTTGGACCTGAGGAAAAAAGTACAGTATCTATGCAAAGTCAATGTGTATGAGTGATGTTTTATTTCTAAGTATGTACTTTAAAAATCTGTTTGTTAGCAATTTTACTATTCATTCTATAGTACAGAAAAAGTCAAGTTATTTACTGTATATCATGAACTTTTTACTTTTAAAGTATTTCCAATGTCGCTTAGGACTCGCTGGATCAAAGTAGAACTTCCTGATGGGATTGTCCCACTATCTGACAACACAAAGGGACTCAAAAGGGATTATCTACATTTGGTCTTTTAGATTATCTGTGAGACGTTAGTACTCTCGTGTACTGAATAGATCTGCTTCGTGTAATCTTATTGACGTCCTAATGGATTTGGTTAGGATAGAATAATTCTACTTTTTCGTGTCCGTGGGACGTTGACTAACGGAAAAGCACAAAAATTTGAATTTTTGCTAATCATTAAATAAGTACCATCAATTATAGTAATTTAAATTTGTTTATACGCATTATACAAATCATTTTGCTCTTTTTCCATATAAAGTTTATTTTCAGACATATTTAAATCGATAAAAATTATAGATTTATTTGATAAATATATCTTAAATTGTTTTAAGATAATTCTTTTAATAAACTTCTCTTTTGTACATCCAAATATTCCAATTTTAAAATTGCAAATAATCATTTCTCTTTCTCTTCTAATCTACTTTAAAAGAAAATTTTAACTAAGCCAATGAGCAGCATCAATAAATAATATTTAATTTATACCGATGCAATATTTACAAATAACCATTTATTCGATGGTGCTGTATATGAAATTAAAACTATATCTTCACGTATTAGATTTGCAAAGTAGAGTTTCATCTGTAATTATAGTAACTACAAGGAAGGTCCCAAAATTAAGGTGAGATCTGAATTTTGTCACCATACTTGCAGTAGAATGTCGTTGCTGTTATTAGTAGCATTTGCCAAGGACTAGCTCAGCCGAGGCATCAGTGAGTTTTAAGCCGAAAGGAGCGTCTCTTGTTTTGAAGTAGGGCCAACAGTACGATTTAGCTACCCACTCATCACATTTGCTTGCACAGCCCCTTTTTACAGCGGGAACATTCATACACCTTACATATAGAACACAGAACAACTATACCCGAATCAGGACTCGAACCCGGGGCGCTCAGTTCTCGGGGGAAGATGCCAAGACGCCCAGGCAGTAAAAAGGGGATAACTTTTTAAAAAACTATTTGACATCTGAAAATTTACGGTTATTAAAAATGTAGCGTACTCGAGAGTTTTTGATTTTCGTCCAAAGTAGATAAACATTGGTGTTGTTGTTTCTTATGGCACTTGCCATGGACAAGCTCACTGAGTCAGTCAGCTATTTAAGCCTAATCAGTGTCTCTTGTTTTGTAATAGCTCTCAATAGGACCAAGAGTACCACTTTTTCTACTCGCTCATCACATTATCTTGTTCAGTCCCTTTTTATAGGGTGGCACAGTCATACTTCTTACATATAAAACACAGAAGAACAAACATGCACGTGCAGGGATTCGAACCCGGGACGCCCAGGTCACGGGGAAGAATGCGCTATCGCTATGCCAGAATGCCGGCCGATAAACGTATAATATAATTGCACAGTTAATATTTTTGTAAATTATTAAAGCAAAAATGGCAACATTTTGGTTAATTTTTAATAAATTAAATGTCTAAAAATAATTTAAATTTCATTAAAGAGTCATTCCCGGTGACCATTCCAGACCTTCAAAGTATATCTCTGTCAAATTAGATAAGTCTAGGATTTTAGAGTGTCCTTTAAAAGCGCCGAAGGACACACGCTGGCGCACTTTTGTATGATACTGCCAAAGTGCATAAATCAGTTAAAATACGGATTAACTAGATAAAATTCCCATTTAGGGTTATTCATTAAAGTTCATAACAGTGTTTCTTTTTTATAATTACGTTGGTAACTCGCGAATTACCTACACCTTACCTGCTTAACCTGCACTCTACCTACTAGGTCCATGTTAAAGTGGAAATAATATCTTTAATGAAACAACAGCAAAGTTTTTGTAATATTATCACTCATATTAAATGCTATTTATTTATTTATTGATATCTTAAGAATCACGTAAATACAATCGAACAATCAACACATTAATTGATAAAATCCATTATCAATCAAATGAAAAACTTTAATGCAAAGAATCGAATGGCTCAAAATATTGTTGCAGTTTAGGAAATCGAAATAATATTTATTTTTCGATGTATAAATAATCACGTTAATACGATCCAGCAAACAAAAAATTAGTAGATAGAATCAATCATCACTCAATTGAAAAAATATAATAAGAAGAAACAAATGGTTTAACTTATTTTTACAAACCTATAATTTTGCTTCTCAGCACGAACAGAGTAATCGTAAGAAAGACCATTTTACGATTAGTCCTGTTTCGTGCTGAGCGGTTGCCGCGTTAATGATGTCAGGGCCTAGCAACAAACTTGGCGATCATTCGGTGACTTGGCTATGAATTTGGAGACAAAATGGAGAGTACTGGAAACTTTAAGAATTTTTCTCACATAGAAACGAGATGCGACCTGATGGGCCTATAAGATTCTCGGCTCGCCTCTCGGGAGCTATAAAAACCTGGCAGACTCCAGCTTGTGAATATAACTGAATGGTGAATTGAATTGAGTCAGAACGGAGTTGGAGTAGAAGACAAGAAACAGCCTGAAAATATCCACTTTCACACTGAGCTTTTGACAGAGTTATCCGAATAAGCAGAACTACTAGATTTTGCAAGACAGATGGCCCTAGAGACTATTCACAGCATTCCTCACACTGCTCTCAGGATTTACACTGAAGGCAGCAGGCGAGACGATGGCGCAGCTGGCAGCGGAGTACATGTAGTGACTTCTGAAGGAACATTAGATCTCCGGATTTGAAATCCAAACTTCTGTTCCGTGTTCAGGTTGGAACTTTTAGCTATCCACAAGGGCCTACAGCTGGCCGACTCCTGTATTATTCCCGATTTTAACGACTTATGGATTTTAACGGATAATCGTGCCTCTTTACAGCACCTATCAAACTGGAAGCAAGTGGGAGACTTAACGAGCATTAGCATTCTAAATACCATCCATAGACTTACTGCAAAGCACAACATTCCTTTTCGGTGGGTCCCTTCCCACATCGAACTTGAAGGCAACGAGAGAGTTGACGCCCTTGCTGTGGCGGCTACCACCGATGAAGTTGGTAGTGTCCACACTCTCGCGTATTCAGAGACCTCCTCAGTTGCAAAAGTGGACACAAATAAGCTTTGGCGTGTTCCTTCGAATAACCCCTGGTACTTTAGAGATTGTCCTGGCGGGAACATCCAGACTAGGGACGATAGAAAACATAGTACAGCCCTCTCTCAATTCATCAGCGGACATATTAAAGGCCTCACTTTTCACCAGGCACAAAAGTATTTCCCGGAATGTCATTGGAGTAAGAGCGCTCCAGCTTCTCCCTCTCACATCTTAAGCTGTCCAAATTCTACAAAGCATGACATATTCAAAGACTCAGTTCTATTTATCGACTTTTCGGAAACAATGGGTTTTATGGAGATGGTCTAGCACTGCTGGGCCATCTGGGATTAATAACAACGACAGGAACGAGTTTTCAAGAGGATAGAGAAGCAACGGCGGAGGGCCAGCTTTATGTGTAGCACAAACGAGTGCTAAACTGAACTTCTGTGTGATGTCCTGTGTTCGTCTGGGTGTAAAAATTTGCCGTATGTGTATTCGTTGTCTATGTGTGTCTTCGAGTGTAAACGCCGTTGTTGTCTTATACTCAGACCTACAGATTGTGTTTCCTCTACATACACCCACTATATAAAGGAGCCCACCGGAGAATTTTTGTAACAAAATTATTATAATTGAGGGAATGAGTTCATAAAATGTATGATAAAATTATGTGCATTTACTTATTAGAGCAATCTAAAGATTGGTGATGTTACGTCACGATCAAACTCCGTGAGAGGTAAGTTTCTTTTTTCGGAAGTGGCAACAAGAAGTGATGGAGATTTTTGAAAATATGGCGAAGATGAGGCGTTGAATGTTTTGTGTTGTGCTGTTTTGGTTTAAAATATATGTTATTGTTTGTTTTCTTCTGCGTTGTCATCAATCAACAAAACTGCCTACATTTATTTTCTAAGTCAATCCTAATAGGAACTATAGGTGACATTTTGAATTGCATAGCTATTGGTTTTTACGATAAGTAAACCTATTTATGGTAAATTTAGAATTGTAATCCCATTTTTTGAAACCGTGTCCAGCACCAAAAGATTATTTTATTGCCTGTTTGCATAAAAATGTGTCTACAACAGGGACATCTTTCGCTGGCGAAACCAAACTGAAAGGGGAGGGAGAGAGGTAAAAAGTAGGGAATGGAAATGAGAGGAACAAACTTTTACACTTTAACGATACTGAAGCTGCACATCACCTTGTTAAAATGTGGGAAAACTCTCAATTCCACTTTTTAACAGAGTAAATAAACTGATTATTTACAAATCTTAACTAGGTTTTAACTAGTTACAGATAGAAACAATAATGGCTTTTGAGTTTGAACAATAACATATAAGCATACATTTACTTTCATTATTAGTAAAGATGCGAGGCAAAAAAAACAATTACTTACCTTCAGGAAAAAATAATTTAGCTTTGGCAATAAGATCGATAGCTACATCTAAATAAGATTTGGATCTTTCATGACTATCGCAATGTTCTTCACGTCCGAGGATTTCGAAAGTACAAAATGACAGAAAAATCCCGAAAAATAGTATCTGTGACCTAAAAATAAAAATAACACAGAATCTGATATAAATATAATATATAATTTATTCTTCGGTACAATTAAAAGGTTAGTTTTCAAATCTTTGGGACGTGTTTTAGATTTAGAGTGCATTTCTCAAGAAAACATATAAAAGCAAATAGAAAATTTGTTACTTGTCAATTTTAAAGGCGGCTAAAAATCGCCAAGAATAAATGTCGCCAAATTTTAAAAATATACTCAAGTACATAAATAAATATATATACAATAAATATGTTCCACCTAAACCATATTTTTCTTACCCGCCTAGTTCAACGCTATTCCACATATCTTATATATCCTTATATCATTCATATTCTTATCCACATAGATACAACAACTATAGCAGGGATGCACAACCTATGGCCTGCGGGCCAAAATTGGCCTGCCTTGCCTTTGAATTTGGCCAGCTAATTTTGCTAATAAAATAAGATTAATTTAAAATGAAATGAGAGTCATTCAAATAAAAAGGGGGGAAATCGGATACGAAAACGATTCTACATCAAAATAAATAATTTACAGTTGTTCATTAGGTTTATTTACTTTTTGCGACTTTTAAGTTTGTTCCCTTCATGGCTACCTGCGAGAACGAGTTTTCATGTAGAAGTTCGCGGAAGGGAAAAACTTTCACACATGGAAATGCAGTATGAGGATCAAATTCAAATCTTATGTAATAATGCATTTGATAATCAATTTTCAGATTTTGAAAAGTGCCTAACAAAAATTGATTAATTTTTTTCTCCATTTTCTGTTGATGTAAATCTATTGGATGAGAGTATTTAGTTAATCTTAATTGATTTACAGAATTCTGATTTTTTTTTTTCAAAAATCAGCTCAAAAGAAAACCGATATTAGAATTTTATGAAGACTTACCCGAGGAATTTTTGTGCTTGAAGCAAAATGCAGCCGCATGTGCAACTTTTTTAAAAGCACTTACGTTTGTGAGCAAACTTTCTCACTAAAGAATTTAAACAAATCAAAAGTAAGAAATAGAAGAGCAAATGAGAGGACCCATCTGCTATTCTATTTCTTATTTTGTTCTACTTATTGCCACAACCAATCTTAAGCCCAATATAAAATCAATAACTTCAAATATTCAGTCCCAGCCGTCTCATTGATTTTTGCTCATTTTGATTATTAATTTTTTTCTCAAAATTTAAATTGTGTTCTCTGTAAAACTACCAAAATTTTTTCCACTGTTATTCCATTGCAAGTTTGGCACCTTATCAGCAGAAATCCTTTTTTTTTGGGGGGGAGAGGGTAAGTATTTCAATCATATCTATAATGTTTGCGTTTCATTCAATCATTCATTTATTGAATAATGTGTGCATTAGTAAAATAAATGAAGTAATAATTGTAATTCATACATACGTATTGCTACAAAAAAAAACGTGTTTTTACATTTTAAACATGTTTTAACATTCACGTGCTGCTTTGGCCCTCGACATGATCTTTTTTCGTATTTTGGCCCCTCATCCTAAAAAGGTTGTGCATCCATGAACTATAATATAATCTTCTGAACCTTATTCACCTATTTTTCCTCGTCTTATAATTATGAAGTTAACTGAAATTCGAACTGCCGGGCAGAAAGACATCTTTTGAAAGATCTTACGCAAAATTTATCAGAAATCAGTTAATTTGGTTTGAAGAATATACATTAAATTTCAATCATCTAGCCAAAAGTACTTTTGAGATATCTTTGTCACACAGAGACGGACATTTTCCAAATTTGTGTTTTTCGAACTCAGGGAGAAATAAAACTTAGCGATTCGTCAAAATCATTTCGAATTTTTTTTATGATTACTATAATTCCTTTGAACTATGGATAAGAGAAACTAAAACCCGATGTATGAAAAAACTCATATCACTGAAAAGCACGATTTTTGAATTTGAAGTTAGTATAAAATAGTTTTCTTTCAATTATAGACCCCGAATATATAAAGCTAAAATCTTCCCTCATTTATAAAACAGAATCTAATTTAAAAAATTAATAGTTATTTTACAGATAGTATGCCAGCCTATAAAAGTTATATATATATTTTTAAAATCGCCTCTTTAGCTATATATTGAAAATTCACTTACATGGCTAGGTGCTGAGTGTTTGCTTCTTCAGTAGTAGAGAGAGACTGAATTCATCATTCCATTCTTTCCTCAGCTTTCGCGGAAAGATATTTGTCTTATTGTCGGTATCATTTTACTCATTAGTTTCGTTAAAATGATGGTGGGTTTTTAAAAAAAAGAAAATATAAAACTGGAAATGCCTAATTAGTATCAATCATCTGGTTCAAAGTTACAGACATCTTTCAAGTCATTTTGCAACATGAAATGTTTCAACGCTTGAGGCTAAATGAAAGAAAGCTTTCACTTTTTGGGGGTGAAAAATTAGTAGTGTGAAAGTAAATATATTTAATGTATAAAAAGAAATGGATGTGATGAAGTTAAGAAATAGTATTTCTTTGTATATTTCACAAATGTGCAACAGAACTGAAATTCTTTCATGTCTGTATTGCTTATGTATACTCTTATATATTAGTTTATTTTAATATTAAAATTTTTATTACTTTTTTTCCAGTTCCAATTTATTTCCTGTTTGGTATTAAAGGGGAAAACCATCGTATTTTTACTTACTTGCATTCGAAGTTCTGAAAAAATATATGAATCGTTAAAAAAATAATCAAACTTGACATTTACACGAATCTCCGTGTTTTAAACCTCCCTGAGTTTGATTTTCAGAAACAGTCCATCTTTCTGTCTGTGACAAAGATAATTCAAACAAGTTTTGAGCTAGTTATGTGGAAATTTGCTATATTGGGCTTACAACAAATTTGAAGATTTCTATCACATTTTTAGTAATGCTTTTACAGAGGAAATTCGTCTTTCCTATTGTTGGAATACAACACGCTAACTGTAAAACGAAGGGAACAAGATAGATACGATTTGGTACACTGATTTAACATATATAGTGTAAGCAACTGCCAAAACTTGAACTAAATGCAATGATGGGTCGATTGTCTGTCGATCTGCTCATTCAGAAGCATGTGAACGCGATAATTCAAAAACACAATGACATCAGCATGAGAAATTTTGTATAGGATTTCGTGACTTCAAATACAGTTTTGGATCAAATTTTTGTTTCAGTTCTTGAGAAAAACCGGTCCAAAATAGAAATTCGATTTCCAAATACTATTAACCGCATGGCAAGAATAAAATCTCCGAAATACTCGCCAACGATAATACCACAGATTGAGTGAAAATGTTAGATTCTCGCCAAAAATCAACATTTTGTAATTTATGTACGCCAATGCCATGCAAGAAGTTATTTGGCGTGACAAGTCTATTGAGATACTATGTGAGAAAATTTTGGGGTGACCACTCCAGCTCCATAGCGGTTGTTTTTTTAATGATGATGTAATTTCTTATTGTTTTTATTTTTACCTAATATATGTGAATTTTTATTTGAACTGTTGCTTTCCTCTATTAATGTGACTTATACCATTAAAAATAAGGCATTCTTCTAATAAAGACACTAAAATACAACAGGTTTCATAAATAAAGGCAGTTTAATAGAAATAAGCACTGAGAATTACAGCCTATATTAGGCTGTAAGAAATTAAAATTTTATTTAGGAGAAATAAATTAAAATTTTAGACTTTGTGGCATCATAAACAAGCATCATTCCCTACTCCTGTTTGCAAAACTAACAACATATAATTTTTTCCCATTTCCTCAATGGTAATCTAAAATAAAGTATCAAATTTAAAGAATAAGCATTGTTAAAGTTATTGCATTCTGGTCTCAAATAAAGGCGTATTGTAAACTGCCAGCAAATTCGCATAAATAATTGTTTTTATTCTTTATAAATGCATTTCGATAAATATTTAATATTCAAAAATTAACTTTAAAAAACTAGGCCAACTTTTAAAGATTGTATAACAAACTGTTTTGCCTAGTTTTTTGGTTTACTAATAGTTAATAGAACCTAGTTTTTTGGTTTGCTAAAAGTTAATTGAACCCTATTTATATTTGAAAATGAATCAGTTTATATAATGGAAATAAATGCAGCAGAAGACCATAAAATATAAAAAGTGATCGATCAATCACTTATTGATTATAATATACGACAATTAATAATTTGATAAGCTTTCATTAATTAAACGTTGAATATAAGATTTCATTTTCAATTGGTTTATTAAATTTTCTCTCATTCTTAGTGCAGATGATGAATTTTGAATCGAGATAAAAGTAAACATTAAAAAAAATCGATAAGCTTCACAAAATTGAATGGCTTTTAAACAACTGTTCGAGTTCAAAAAGATAGAAATTCTTGGCTTACTAAATTTGAAACTGAAAAAAGCATGGATAGTGATGAATATTGTGGAATTTCGTTGTATTTCATCAAATTGATTGGCATCTTTGTTTTAAGAGAAATACGGGCATTCCAATGCAATGGAATGTAGGTGGTTCTTCAAGTTTAGCTAAGAAAAGAGTTTTTTTCTATTTTTGCTCTTTTCTTTTTTTATTTTTGTTCGTTTGTTTCTATCTTAGCTTTCCAGGTTCCTTTTTCTTTCTTTTCAAAATTCGGGTTCAAGTTTACGAGCCAGGTTTTCGTATTCCTTTTGCATTTTATCTTTTCTGGTTTTAATTATCCTATTTACTGACTTTTCTTTCAGACCTTTCTGCAATGGAATTGCGGCGGAATTAAAGGGAAAAAGTTCTGATTTCCAATCTCTTCTTTGTGGATTTTTCAAGAGATTTTCCTCTCAGAAACCGAAAATTTTTCCTTTCCAAACAAACAAATGTATCAGTACACACAGAAAAAATAGATAAGCTGTTTTTCTCCTTATTGTTGTTCCTGCTAATATGTTCGAAAGAATAATCCTTAACAATATTAGAGAAGATTTTAACTTGGATTTTTCGGCAGTCGAAGTACAATTCCAGTGTACTAAATTCACCATTATTATTAATTTATATGCTCCACAAGGTTTTGATGTTTATCAGACAAAACACTTCTTTGATTCTCTAACCTCAACTGCTTTCATTTTCGGCTATTTTAATTTGCACCATCCTTTTTGAGGAGTACCGTGTTCTTCGGCTCTGAGTAACGATTTTGTTGAGTGACTAACTTATTCACATTTCGTAATTCTCCATAAAACTATCCCTTCACATATATCCTTAAGAACTCAATTCATCCTAGATCTTACTCTCAGTTCATCTGACATTCATAATCAAACTTCTTGTTATCTTATGGATTAAACTTTTGACAGCGATCACAACCCAATAGTTGTTTCCTGGTCGGTTATAGAAATCATCAGTCGCAACATAAAAACAATTAATTGGACGAGGATAACTCAACAAACATAGGATTTTTTTAAATAATGCCAAGCAATGTTCGATTGGCATAACTACAGTGAACGCAAACAAAGATAAATACCAAAAATACTTTATTTAAACCTTTGTCAAATAAGTTTTATCCTCATTGGTGGAATATTGCTTGTCATAATTACGATTTAATGTTTAAAAGGCAAAAAGAGATTAGTGGAAAAAAATTTTGCACAATATCTGGTAACCCGAAAATGTCCTTTAAAATTCTAAATAGACTTTCAAATCACGCAAATCCGAACATAAAATATACCAACATTATAATACAAAATAATCATTGTATGTGCGATCCAGCACATGAAAGTGAGTTATTTGCAAAGCATTTTTCTAATCAAAATACAAATATTGAACTTTTTCCTTTATATCTCTCTGGCACAATTTCTTTCATCAACAGCATATTCGGAATCTGGGAACTTAAGAAAGCCATTCATAAAACTAAAAACTCTACTCTTGGAACTGACAACATCCCAGCCATCTGGTACAAAAATCTCAACAATGATCAACTTCAAATCCTTTTGAAACTATATCAACACCAATTTTGGTCATCTGACCTCCTCAAACAATAGAAACACACTTTAACTATTCTGATTCCGAAATCAAACAAAGACAAAACCAAAGTCTCTTTCTATCGGCCCATTGCCTTGACCTCAGTTTTTTGCAAAGTTTTTGAACGCATTATTTACTATATTATTTGTAACGAAAAACTGCACAATAGCTTACATGGTTTCTTGCCCTTCAGAGATAACCGAACTGCAACTTACAATATTCAGGCAAAAATCACAGAAGCTCACGAAAAGAAGAAATATTTCGTTGGTGTAAACCTTGATATCAAAAGTGCTTATGATTCTGTTCACATCAACAGCCTTATTTTTAAATGTTTACAACTTGGTTTAACAGGCAAAATTGCAAAGTTTTGTTCAACTTCCTTCAATCCAGAAATTCTCCGATTCTCTGAAGACACTACCTTTCTGGTAACAGAACACTGATCCTCAGGGTAGGGCAGTGTAAGGGTTACCTCAGGGCAGTGTTCTTTCACCGATTCTGTTCGTTATCTTTATGCACGACTTCTATGAAACCATAGAGGAGAGAGTCGAATGTACTATATTTGCGGATGATATATCTTTGTCTGTTGTAGCCATCACCCCTAGAAAGTTATTATCAAAAAGATTCAAAAAACAATGGAAATCATAGAGATGGTACAATTATTGGAAACTTGAAATTACTAAGGGAAAAAGTGCAATATCTAAATGGTCCAAGAAAAAAATTGCAATTTATCCACACATTTCTTATGTGCGACATCCTTTAAAATGGAATGAAACGATTAAATTTCTTATTATTCATTTTTATTAAAAGAATCAAAACTCAGTAATCCTCAAAAATCTTAGAAATCATGCACTGAAAGAGATAAATGGAATGGAAAAAACATGGCCCCAGAACTAAAGATATTATTATATCACAAATAATGGCATCTTCAGTATTTTCTACTATGCTTGCTCAATAATCAACCGATTTTCTGAGACTCAATTAAAGCATGCAATACTATTCAATCTATAGCCCTGATAATTGCTTTAGGCCTCCCAAATTAGACTCAGAATGTTGGCCTTCTGAAAATTGCTTCTCAGGAAATTCTTTCTGAAAAAAATAAAGCGGCTTGCTTTCCAATATTTTGTTTGATTCTTAAAGATAGCTACTCGGCGCTCACGTTGTAGAAGAATATTTATCTCAAGTTTACAAAAATTATCCATCGTATAGCATCCAAAGTTGAAACTCTAACCAAACTAAATCAAAGAATATTCTTCCTGTGGGTTACCTGACCATTCGAATATAATGTGGAATGAGCTTGCAGATCGCGTACCCAAAAAAGTTACAGAAAATACACCTTGTATTGAATGGATCTCTCCTGGAGATATAGTTCCAAGCCTGAAGAAAGCATTGCATCAGATCATAATCAGTAATTATAGAAATAGTAAATACTTCCTCTCCTTGGAAGATGTCCCTAGCATTAAAGCATTGTCTCCCTGGTCCAAAAATCGAAGAGAAGATGTTGTATTGGCCAGCAGACTAATCAGGAAAACAATTATAATTTCAGGACTGTAGAATCGTTTTAACCTTCATAATGATCCTTGTTAGTTATGTCATTAAATGATATTCATTTTGTCTATACATTTATTTAAATCATCCAAACTGACTCCATAGTTTAAAACGGCAAAACACCTTTATTCAAAAATTATAAAAACAATACAATCAAAACTGTTGCCAAACAAATAAAACTAAATACGAAAGTTAAAACTAATTAAATGGCTAAACAGTAGCAGCAGCTGCACTTGACTTACCCACCTTTTGATAACAGGAATTTTATCAAAACTAATATTCAATTAAATCGGAATTTATTCTTCGTTAAGTTCATTTTAATGTTCAAAGTCTTTAAATCTCGAAAATAACTTTATTACCCGACCACTTCTAGAAACTCTTTCTTCTAATATATCTTGGAAATTTCCAGAGGTATTTCCTTGTTTAGCGTCCACGTTTTCGGTACTCTCTTCAGATTGTGTTTCCAGGGGATACAAGCGCTGAAGCAGTAGTAGCAATCCTTCATTCGAAGTTTTTACTTTAACTAGTCTAATATTATCGTCTTTACCAGAATATAACTTGACTATTCGTCCCAAAGACCAAAACGTTCGCTTCTTTTCTTCATTTTCGATTAAAACAATATCCCCAACTTTCAATTCATAGGATGACCTTTCATTCGTGTGTTTGAGCTGAAGATTAATAAGATATTCTGCTCTAAATAGTTTTATCAACTCATCCTGACGCTTTTGCTGGTATCGTAATCTTTTTGTTAAGTTTATCTTGCCAATATGGTCTAGATCTGGAACGCCAACTTCTGTCGTTTCTTGTAGAAACATTGCAGGAGTAATTGGTTTGAGCTCGTCTGGATTTTCCGATATATAACAGTCTCGAGTTTATTATAGCTTCAGATTCCCAAACAAACTGATTGTTTCTTCATAGGTTAGGGATGCATTCTTCAAAACTCTTCTTAACACTTTGGATTAAACGTTCCCACCAGCAAGCTGAGAGAGGATTGAACTTCCACCTGATTCTTTTATTAGATGCTTCACCCTTGATCATTTTCCAGTCTATAGCATTAAAAAGATTGTTAGCTCCAGTGAAGTCCGAACCATTATCACTATAAATTATGTGATGACGTCCAAGCTTTGCAATGTTTCTTCATAAACTCAATAGAAAGCAATTCATTGACAAAGAAATTAGCAGTTCTAGGTGTATAGCTTGAATACAGCACATGTATTCAAAACAAAACTATCCTTCGTTCCACCTTTCAGAATAAGAGGGCCTGTTAAGTCTACTCCTACGACTTCAAAAATCGATGCATCGCTTATTCTGTCTTCAGGTAGTACCACAGAAACTGTTTTCGCGCTGTGTTTTCTGAAAATCACGCATTTAGAAATAACTGATCTTATTGTTTTCCCGTCGTTTATAATCTAAAACTGCTTTCAAAGATTGGTTAAAAGCGCATTAAGTCCAGCATGATGTAAAATCAAGAGATATTCTAAGATTAGAAATTTAACCAATTTGTGTTTGCTTGACAATAAAATTGGATATTTAAATTTCTCTAAATATTTCCTCTCTGTCAGTTTCGTCTTCACTCGAAGTATCTCTAAACTACACAGAGACTTCAATTCTTTTAAACAGTCACCATGAAAACATTCATTCTGAACTACTTTTATAATTATTTTTCCAGCTTCATCTAATTCTTAGGCTCCCAATTCAGCTCTTTGAAGCTCTTATTTTGTTTTACGTGCATTGTTGTAAAATCTCAACATCCAACAAAACATTCTTAATATTTTGCGATAAGGTGAGAAATAAGTTAAAAGCTCTTCTGAAGCATACCTCTTTTCTAATAGCATCGTTGTGACATAGTTCTTTTCTTCGAATGCTTCCTCAATCAACACATTTTCTGACTTTGGCCAATCTCGTTCATTCTCCTTTATCCATAATGGTTCCTTCCACCAACAAGATTCAACTAATTGCTTGGCATTACAAACCTTGATGGCAAATCGGCCGGATTCTTAATTCCTGGTATATGTTTCCAGTCATTATAATCTGTAAGACTTCACATATCTTTAACTCGATTTTTCACAAACACTGTCCATGCATTGTCATGTTTTATCCAATATAATGCCGAAGACGAGTCTGTCCAATAATATTCCTTAATGTCTCGGAAACTTAATTCCCTTTTTACCAGGTCAGAAAGACATGCGCCTATTGACCATGCCATTAAATCCAATCTAGGAATTGACATCCTTTTTAGTGGTGTGATTCTTGATTTAACAGGCACAAGTTACACTGAAATTTGATTCTCATTTTCACTCCTCAAGAAAATAGCTGTCGCATAAGACAATTTAGATGCACCTCTGAAAGTATGAAGGCTAATCGATACGCAATTATCTATGGACATATACCATGGAATTTCTACTAATTTCAAAAGAGGAAGATCTTTAAACCACTTCAAAAATTTCTTTGTTACCTCTTTTGGTCGTTCATCATCCCAACTGAGTTTTGATTTCCAACTTTCCTGAAAAAGTAATTTGGGATACGATGTTAAGGGACAAATAAAATCAATTGGATAGAAAACCTTTTGCGCAATTGAAAGTAATTTCCTTCTAGTAAATGGTTCAGTTATTTCAATTCTTAAATCAGCCGCACAAGATAAAGTATCAGTTCCACGATGCCACAGCACTCCTAAGACTTCAGAAATTTCCAATTCCGAAATTGAGCTTTCGAAATCGATGTATTTCCAACCTCTCAATTCAAATTCTGCATTTGCCATTAACTGCATAGATACTTCTATGAAATGTCGGGTTTCACTTTCTGTGTCCAATGAAGTGGCGCATAAAACGATTTCAATAATTTTTTTTTGCCATTTCTTTATTTTCTAAATTTACGTTCTCTAGATGATATTGAATAACAGCTCCAAGAATGAACGGACTGCAGGTTACTCTGAAAACCCCTCTGCGATGTCTAAAAACTTAAATTTCTTTCTTTTCATTATCTTCAACCAAAGAAATCGGATATAATCCCTATATCCTCTTCAGTAATGCTTATTTGTAAGAAAGCCTTTTTTTAATGTCAGATATAATTCCAATCCCATTTTCTCTAAATCTTACTAAAATTGATGGCATTAACTCTTAGGTGTTAGGTCTTTTTTCTAAACAATCATTCAGTGAAGATCAGTGATCCTTTTCTTTTATTTGATGCGTCGAAAACTGATCTGACTTTAATTGCTGAATTTTCCTTGAAAATTCCTCTATGTGGCAAGTAGCACCCAGATTTAGACAGTTCTTCAGGTGGTACTTTTTCTATTATTTGCTCTTCTAACCACTCCTAGCACACCATATCATAAGCATCGTATTTTCCTTCCCATTTCAACTTTGATGCAGCTCTTTTTAATCTTCTTTAAGTTATTTCTCTATACAAGGAATATTCTTGCCTTGTTTCCACGGCAATTTCACTTCATATCTTCCTTCGTCATCTTTTTTCAAATTTTTCCTAAAATGATTATACACTGCCTTATCAATTTCACCTCTAGATTGCTATTCAAAGCCCAAACGTTTCTAATATCTTGATTGTGAATTAAAAGGGAGGTAACTACAGCAGCAATAGAATTTTCATCTTCATTTGTTGGCAGTTTTCCAATTAATACTCTTCCAAGAAAAATCTCATTCGCAAACTGCCTGATCCTAGTTTATGCATTTTTCCAGTATAGATATTTCCAACAAAATCGGAACCTAACAAAAGATCAATCTTAGAGTTCACACTATTAACATCTGTGATATGAATTCCCTTTCCAGCTAATTCTGATAACCAAGGTCCTTTAGGTGCACTATGTATAGATCCACAAATTGTAGGTTGATCAAAAACAGAAATTTTACAGTTATAACCAGTATATTAATTCACAACATTGATGTTATAACATTTATGATTCATATCAGATTACCTGCCTCCAAATACTACATGGTTTAATTTTTTACTATCTTCAGATTTTATTCCTAAAGCTTCTGTTGTTGATTTTAAAATATAGGAATGCTAAGATCCTGTATCGATCAGAGCTCGTAGATGAAGTTTCTTTCCTTTGAACTTGACGGAAGCCACTAGAGTTTGAAGCAAAACTCTTCCTGTTGTACAAATGGATGCAAGGATGGGATTTTCGTCATTTTCTTGTTTACACTCGACAATAACTTTTGATTTCTGTTTAAATTCTGGACAACAAATAATGTGATGCTTCTTTCCACAAAAAGCACACTGAATTTTGTTTTTGCAATTTTTAGCCCTATAATTCGATTTTAAACACGAAAAACGACATTTTTTTTCTTTCAAAATTTTCATTTTTTCTTCATGACTTAAATTCTGTGCTTTAAAACAACTTTTACTTTGATGTGATTTTCCACAGAATATACAGCTTATCAATTTATTAATATTTGTTCCCGAAAATAAGTTGCTCGCAGTAGGAATGATAATATCTTCCCAATCCTTAAGAATTTTTCTATAGGTATCACTTTTTTTAACACCTGGTCTATTCTTTCTTCACCCTCTACCTCAGCCAGAAGAAAGTTTAATAGCTTAGTTAATCTTGCACTATAAGATTTATTTCCTTCACTTACCGAAGAATTTCTTAACCAAACTCTCAAGATATCCTCTGGAATACACGATTCTACAAGGGGAAAAAACATAGCTGAGTATTTGTCAGACGTCATGCCTATCAACTCCAAAGATGTTAGATGCGACTCCAATTTATCGTATAATTGAGTGATACTTTAGATTGTGTAACATTTTTAACCACTAAAGTTAAAAGCTCACGTACATAATATTCAACTAATAATTCATCACGTCCAAATCTTGTTCTAAGGCTTTCAACTACTTTTATATAATTTTCTGCAGTTGCAGGACAGCTATCAATAATTTCTATTGCTCTTGTTCCTGGCAACATGCATTGTATTAAGTATTGAAATTTATCCTCTGACTCCATTTGTTTATCATGTATTCGTTTTGTAGCGTTTGTAGGTCGCAGTACGAACCTGCGACGTTTCAGCCTGCAGCCGAGTAACATCGAGCGAGCAAAAAGGGCTCATCAGCTCGAAGGATATTATCTGGCTTAAAAGGATAACGATACAGTACTTCCCCACCAGTGAGTCGGAGATGAAGCGAACGATTTTTGTATTGTGCCAAGTGTTATGCCGAGTTGCTGCTTGCCCGTCAAGTGGGTCTGATGATTTTTTTGTTGGTTTCTTTTTGCTTTTTTAGCTTTCATCAAGTGAATCTGACAATTTTGCTGCGGGTAGATGGCGCAACGATTGTTGCTGAAGGCTGCGTTATCAAGGTCACCAATGTAGTGATTGAATGTTGCGGTACGAAACTGTGACGTTTGAGCCTGTAGTACAGTAACATACCGATCAAGCAAAAGGGAACCTTCTGCTCGAAGGAGGTTCTCCGGCTTATAAGGCTAACGCTACAGTTTAAACTGACTCCAGAACATAACCAGTCTTTAACTTCTCCACCAAATTTCACTAACTCAATTTTTGGAAGTTTCAGTTTCAATTTCTCACTACACAGAATATATACATTTGATTGCAATTCACTTTCAATAAAAGAACTGGCGCAAACTAGAGATTCATCAAATTTCATTTTATATTCCTCCACAGCTTCAAATTGATTTGAATAAATTTTTTTCGTTATCGTCTGTACTTAATGAAAGTTCCATTTCACTTTTAATAGTTATTAAATCAGCGTTTATCCTTTCTAAAAAAGCTAATTTAATCTTAACATCACTTATTTTTATATTTGCATCATCAATCATTGACATTAAACTTTTATACGTCTTAGTAAATAATGCTCTAAGCGGAGCTCGCTTCTTCACAAGTTGATCCATTCTGAAACTGAAACTTAGAATTCAATCAAATATTATTGAGATTAAATCCTGACCTTTTTGTCTTAATCACGCTCGGAGGTCACCAATTATTAGTTATGACATTAAATGATGTTCATTTTGTCTTTACATTTACTTAAATCATCTAAACTGACTCCATAGTTAAAAACGGCAAAGGAAGGAAGGTATGTTCTTTAGCTTAAAAACAGCAAAACAACTTTATTCCAAAATTATAAAAACAATACAATCAAAACTGTTGCCGTACAAATAAAACTAAATACGAAAGTTCAAACTAATTAAATTTCTAAACATTAGCGGTAGCTGCACTTGATAATACTCTTTATCATAGCATTAATGATATTGAACACATAATTCTCTGATGCAAAAAGTATAGATATTATAGCGACAAATTGTGGATTTTTCTCCTGTCAGATAAACAAGATATTTCCTTCAAAAATGTTCCGGGTAAAATAACTGTAAACAAGACCAACCTGCAAGTTTCTCTTCAAATGATGAATCTCTTCAATATCTACTAAATTTATTGGACACATTATGTTGAGATATATTTTGAGTCTCTCCTTGATTTATCACCATTCTGAGTTGCTGGAATGATCCGTTTTATTGTACCTTTTCTTTTCGCTGAACTCCAGAATATTACTAAATTGCATCAGCGGAATTGCTTTTAACTGTGACTGACTGATATCAAACTATTTTTGTGTTTGTGTGTCATTTTATTGTTGATGAAGCTTTTTTGCTCTCTACATCTGGAAACCCGGGCATAACAGCCATTGATGCTATAAATCTCAATACCTTACTTCTTTAGCGCAAGTTTCACATTTGGAAAATAAATCAATCCGCTAACCTATCAGTATATTGTATTTTTAATTTAATCTCACATTAACCTTTCGGTTGAGTTTACAATGAACCTAGATATGCTTTTGGAACAAATGCTTACTCATTCAGGATAATGGATGGGTATGAAAAGAGTATCTCATTGTTATATTTAAAGCAAATACTTATTGTATGCATTTTACTTTCTTGTATACTCATGATAGTAAATTCTCTATATTAAATATGTGTCAAAGTATTGCTCTGTGATTTTAAAATGAAAACGTATTGCAGAAGTTTTATCTTTCTTTTTTTAAAAAACTAATAATAGATTTCTTGATATCTCTGTAGCCAGGACAAAATTTACTTTTAGAGCTTGCAAAGAACGTTTTTTTACAAGGTTCTATTTTCAGAAAAGTTTGCCACTTATGTCAATCACTTTAGTTGTGTAAACTTTCAAGTTTCGTTTACTTTCTTTCACTCGGGCAGGGCAGATATCCAGATTCTCTAGTTGTGACTTTCTTTCTTTTGCTTTAAATCCTTTATTTTTAAATTCGTTTTTAAACTTTCTTTCATTAGGAGAAATTAATCATTTGTCATTTACTACTTTTACATAATTGGTATACAACAAGTCTTAGCTTTTCGTTAAATTTTTAAAAAAATTGCTTGCTCAACACAAAATAAATCGACAGACTTTTCTTTTCAAAAAAGGAAAGGATTTTGAAAATATAGAATTACATTGCATATTTAAGTGTAATAATGATGTAAGAAGCAATAAGAGACAAAATCAACTATCATTATAATTCTTTGTTAGAAAATATATGCATAAAGATATATAAAAAAAATTGTATACAAGTTAATGCTTTTTATTATGTATTTATTTTACATTTTAAAATCAACTCAATAACCATAGAATGTATTTTCCCCATGTTTAGATTATGTCAAAGAATTATTAAACCTAGCATCTTTATCAAACTGTAATTGCCAAAAACACTTTTATTAGATTCTAAATGGTTATTTTCTTAATACTTAGAAATAAGAATAAAGTGAATGCAAATGCTATTTTTGATTTATTTAATTAGTAGGAATTTCAAAAAATCATGTTTCATTAAAAAATTTCTTTGTAGTTAGGTAATAGTGTCAACTGCATGCTAACAATTAACCAAAAAAATACATAACAAATAATTAGGAGATAACATCTCATTTTCTAAGCTTTTTTATTTGTAATATAATGCATAAGTGTAAGATATTTAACATAACAAATATACAAATGCAAAAAATGAGCATTTTTTTAAATTATAAAAGGGTTATTATGCTTGCTGTAAAATTTATATAAAGTTATAAAACCAATTTTTTTCTCCTGTGAAAGTTTATATATATATATATATATATATATATATATATATATATATATATATATATATATACAATATTTTATTTCTTAAATTAAAGCTGGAAGTATTTTAAAATTTTATTGTTAATCATTAGAAAGGGTATCTGAAAAAATTAAGGACATTTAATTGACTAGCTTTTATTCTATTTTTACCTTTTTTGTATCTGTTATTTTCCTCCTTTCTCCTTAAATTCTTCATGATTTTTACTTAAAAATAAACTACTTCTTTCAAGAAAGCTTTAATCAAAAAATATTTAATGCTCTATAGGTAGTTTGAATCTATCACCTCAAGCAAACATGAAAAGTTAGGTACTTACGTATTATACCATCTTTGCCAATGGTTTAGTAACTTTTTGACAAAGGATTTAAAGTTGGCGATAATGATCAACTGGATACACTATTGCCATAATTGGCGGTTTTGCAACTCGTTGTCGATTATTTCATATTTGGCGTTAAAGTTGGACAGTATAATACATATTAAAAGTTAAATGTCAATGAAAATAAAGGAAGCAAATTATTATTTCTTTTATGAATTATATTTTAGTTGTTAAATACCTTAAAGTTGCAGCTAATTAAGAAAGATAATGTATTTTTCAGTAACCACTTTCTATTTTTCAGTTCACTTATTTTTTATAATGAATATAAATATATTTTAACATCTTATCAATGAATTGAAATTTACTTGTAAAGTAAATGACTTTATTCCAATTTAGTGACACTGGAAAATGATTATTTGACATAGAGCAAAGTATTTCCTGTTATCATTTTATATTTGTAATTCAATATTGTTTAAATATGTTATAAATGTATTGTTTAAATATGTTATAAATTAGTAAATATCGTTCATTTTAATATGAAAATAAAATTTCTAAGAAACTCTCATTTTCTTCTTATCATCATCATTATTATTTTAAGATGCCTTGTTGAAATTTGAATTAAAAGAGCTTTCAATTTCAAATATTTCATTTTATTATTACTTTATATGGCATGGCTGAAATCTAATACTGTATATATTACAAATTGGTGTTCCACAGGAATAATGCTGCTATATGCTCTCAAATATTGCTGTGTGTATACTGCTTTTTTATTTAGCACAATTTTTTAAAAAAAGTTTTACCTATGAAGCTGTGTGATTGAAATCCCTTGAATTTGTTTCTTCTTTCAATATGCAATATTAAACACAAGCCAGCTGTTGAAAGTGAATATCTTATGAAATATTTTTAATGAATTAGATGAATTTTATGGTATTATAACCATTCATATTTCATACAGTTGTCCATTAGTGAAATATTCAGTTGTTCTATTTTTTTGTTAATACTATTCCATTTTTGAAAATTGCATATTTAATTCATATTGTATAATTTATTTTCTGTTCACATTGTGAGACCAGCCATCTTTATTTAATTTTTTATTCAGCAATAGAGATGATTAATGTTCTTATCTCAGGAAAAATAGCATTATTAACACTTATTGATAAAATTGAGGATTTTACTATTTTCAATTGCATGCTTTAAATATACCCTGTTATAATGTAAGCTGAAGTTACAGACTTAATGGCAAGCAAAACTTGTTACTAAAGAGAGGTTTTGAAAAAAATTAACTTGCATAGTTAGAAAATCTATTTTCCGTATTATCATAAATGAAAATCTATTTTCCGTATTATCATATATATATATATTATCATAAAGTATTCCATTTAATCGTAAAGGAATTTTTTCCTAAAATTAATTATAACACGATAGTTTAGGTACTTATTAATTAATGATGAAGCATTCATGATATATTGGCTTAAATATAATTTCCTTCCTATGAACTTTATATACACTGTGTTAAAAAAAGGTTTTTTCTTTTCATAGTTTAGAAGCATGTTTATAGGTTGGTGCATTCTGCACTATAATTCATTCTTTTTGTATCTTGCACCATTATTTAATAAATATCGTGATTTAATATATATTGATAGCCTGCTATAATCAGAAATTTTGCAAGTAATATTATTAGACATTAATATTGACCAATTATTATTGGATTTGAAAATAAAAAAACATATGTTTATGTTCATTTTCTTTGCATGAAATAAATAAATTTGTTAAACTTTTTTTAATATTTAAAGAATAAAATAATCATAAAAGTACTTTTCTGATTACTTTTATTTGCTTTAAAATTACTGCCTTGCACTTTAGTTAAGAGTTACATCATTACATTCAGGTGCTTTCAATTAAAATAATAAAAAAGGAATGTGATGATTGCTGGTAGATATTTTATAAGATACTATTATTACAGTTAATTGTGAATGAAGGTTTAATTCAATCTGTCTATTTATTAGTACATAAATAAACTGAAGTACTATAGATTTAGTTGATAACTTTGTGTATGTATAATATGTGAGTCCTGAATTAGTAATATTAAATTGAATTATTCATTAATTAAACTTTGCACAAATTATTCCTTCTAAATCAATTCTTGTATTTGCGATCAAAACATGGACTAATGCCGGAACTATGAAAAAGTTGTCATGTACTGCCAAAATCTTTTAATAAAATTTAATTATTATTTTAAACTTTATATTCTTAGATGTATATAAATTTTGAAAAGTAGTATTCCTTAATTTAAATTGCCATTTAAAAACTGTTACTTAAATTATATCCAAAATAATGTGCGTAATAATACATCTGCAACATCTAATCTTTTAAGATTCAATAGAAAAATTGTGCCGAGAATTCTTTTGAAAATTATACTAGAATATGCATTTTAATTACGCTTCGAAAATTATAGGGACATATTATGTTAAGAGCAATATGTTCTTGAAAGCCTAGGCTGTTGTGGGAAATGGAAATAAAGATTGATAATATTCATCATGTCTAAAAAAAATTTCTGCATTATTGATTTTATAAAGTTCCAGCAGATCTTGCTCATTGAATGAATAAATAAAGGATTCTTTTTAACTATTGATTTGACTTTTTTTTTTTTTGCCCCATTTTGAAGGAACTTTGTCTATTTGTTTTAACTTCACTGCTGATGCTGTAGGTTCCTTAGGTAGAGAATTTTGTAAATATCAATAATTATTTAAGGCAATGTAAATATTAAAATACATAAATAATTCTGAATGTTATAGAAAAGATTGTAGAAGTCAAAGAAACTTACATTCTTCAAACTACTTGAAAAATTTTAGAAATAGAGAAAAAATTATAAATATTTCTTCTGTATTTTTCTCTTTAGTTACCTTTTGATGTTTATTTGTTAGTTTAGTATTGTTAACTTTGATTAATCATACAATTATTGAGTTCTTACTAAATTGAGGCACACTTTTGATGATCCTTATTTTTTTTTTTCTTCCAGATTTGTTACTGCTTGATGCCTTACTAACAATTTACATTTAAAATGTCTATATAAAAGAAGTATTCACTGTATCATTTGTCGAGTAAGTTTTATTCTTTACAAAATGTAAATTATTTTCAACTCTGTTATTAAAATAGATTTTATTTTTATGTGACTAAAACCTGTTTAAAGGAACAATTTATGATAAATAGGAGATGCTTCATAATAAATTTACATTCATTTTATTCATGGGGGATTGTAGTGATGAATATTTCATGTATGATTTTTTTTTCTAGTTATTGATGAGTTATTTAGCAGAAAACAAATGATTAAGAGTTAAGGTAATGAAAGTTAAAATAGTTTTGAAAATAATATGCTATCAATCTTTAACATCATATTTAAATGCTTTCTCTAGATCCAATATAATTTTTAGTGCATCCTGTTTTTTATATATGTAAATATACAGGCTGACAAACTGTCAAACCATTCTTTGATTCTTGTCCAAAAAAAAAAAAAAAAAATGGAATCCAGATTTTAATGAAAAAAGGGAATCATTTTTTAATTTCATCCATTTAGTCCTGCATTTTCGAATGATCTTGTTAGCATTGCTGTGAATAGATGGATAGACTTTCCATTGACAAATTCCAAGGCCCTATACCAAATTTCATCTATCTTGCATACAACACATTTGAGATGCCTATTTCAGATAGAGTTACATCATTTTAAAAATTATTTTGGGCTTTGGAAAAATCTGCAAGTTTGAAATCAACTAATTCTTAAAATTGGATTTGTACTCTTTCTAGAAAATTAAATAATTGTATGTTATATATACATATAAAAATATCTTTCTTAATAGTATAGACATTTTTTCCCTTTTCTTTACAATTTTTTTACTGAATTTTAAATAATTATACAGACTAAAATGTGTTAATAAAATAGCAGAAAGGTCATCATGATGTTTCAGATTTAATTTAAATGTTTTAAAATAAATTACAGTAATTCTAAAACCATAATCTGCTGACATTATTGGAAGAAATAAATTGAAAATCTTCATTACTGATTTGATTAAGGAGAAACTAGCATATTAATTAAAATAGAATTGAAACTATTTTAGTGAAGTAAAATTGTTGAATGCAATGATATGTAATCTTATCTGAATGATTAGTGTTCTTTTATAGTGAAACTGAATGAAACAAGGGTGGTTGGCATTTGTGTTTGTTAGCATTACAAAAAGGTCAAAACTCTGATGAATTTGAAAGTACTATTTTTTATTTTCATTTTTAGCTCTAAGTTGTTATAACCTTTATTTTTTTTAATGCTTAGCTAGAATTGGAAAAATTAATTGCATTCAATTTTTTAAAACCTAATCTTGAGTTCTGGTTAATTCAACCTTTTACATTATTATTATGTTTAATTGAAACTTATTTTCAAAGCATTAACAGAACAAGTCTAGTTTTATATGGGTAATACCAACCTGCTGGTGTGGTCTCAAAATTTTCTTTCATAGTTTCTAATAAAAGTGTTGATCCAGAGAAAATCGCATAGTTGTAATTACTATATTGCATGACAATTTTGATCCATTTAATTCATTGCATTTTCAAATTATTGCATTTACATGTTTCTGAAACTACAGACTGATAGGCAGTCTAACTGTAACTGTATTTGACTTAAAATGTGATAAATGTTTACATTATCGATTTCAAATCTGTGTACCAAATTTTATATTTGTAATTTCTTTTGTTTCGCATACTCAAACAAAATGTCTGTCCGCCTATTTGAGTTTTTTTCTTATATTCAAATAGGCAGGTATGGAATTCCTCTGGACGGATTTTGTTCAGAAGTCAACAGAAATCTACAAATTCGGTGTAAAAACCATATACCAAATTTCATCCATATAGCCCAAAACATTTTTGAGTTACCTCTGTCAAGGACAGATGGTCATTTCCCAGAAATAGTTCTATTAAACTCAGGAAAGCCATGATAAAATTTTTTGTATCTGTTAAGATTATGAGAAAAAAAGGCGAATAACAGTGACATCAATGAAGGGTTACAAAACAGATCCAAAATTATCGAAGAAGTGATGGCGGTGTATTATGTGTTGCCAGTGAAAATTTGGTTGGAGAGGATGAGCTACAAATTTATTTAATGATAATGCTGTATCAAACTTTGAAGCCTAAATAAAGAATAATTTGTTTAAGAAGGGGTTTTTTTTTTGTAATGAAGGGCATGTATTATTAATAATAAATTACTTTACCATAGATTTTTTTCCCTGGAATGGAATGCTTTGTTCAATTTTATACAGATTTGCGTGGAGAATAATGTTTTCAATTAACGAGTGTGTCACATTAAGATTAAGATTCAAAAACGAATTTTGGTTGTTAAACATCTTTCCAGTCTATTCATCTCTCAAAATTACAGTTCATATATATAATTAAAGAAATCATTAGCTAATCAATCACTAAAGAAATGCTAAATATTTGTTTTATTTTGTCACTAGCTCTGATTGTAACCCTGCATTTATTTATTTATTTATTTTAGATTCCAAGATTGTGCTGTCACGAACTTAATGACATGCGAATGAGAAAAGCTGATAAATCATTTCACCTTTCGGAATAAAAGTGACTATGAAAAGGAAGATTTGACTTTTTAAAGACCCATAATCTGAACTTCCTCATACATTGTATCTCGCTGCAATTAACGACGGGATAGTAATTTCCCGAATCCATATGTTTAGAAAATTTTTCATCATCCACTTTTTATTACTTATTAATGTATATGTTTGAGTATTGTTACTGACAAAAAAAAATAGAAATTTTATTCTTGTGACCCATGTTGTAAAACATTCTTTCAAAAATTACATTAAAAACTTTCACATTTTATCTGCTTAATGAAGAAACTTTATTCTTGCCAAATATTTTGAAAGGCATTTAAATTATATTTATCATGAAAATTGCATTGGAAAACTGGAATTTAAGAGATCTCTCATGGTGCTGATATGCAGAACGAAGTGCTTTAAAAACACAATTTTTTGACTGATCACTTAATAGAGAAATCATATGTTTGCACATTTGGTGATATTTATCTCAGATTCCGAATTGAAAGAAATCTTTACTGGTGCATACTAAAGAGAAACCACGTACATGAGACATTTTGTAATAAAGCAATTTTTCAACGATCACCTTTAAAAATTATCTAATGTCGAATACTAATCAGGAGTCCCACTCTTGCAGCTTTTGCAAAAAAGTATTTTCTATGATTTGTAATTTAAAAAGACATTTACGACTACATACACAGGAGAAACTGTTTATATGTGAGATTTGCAATAAAGCTGTTTCCCGGAAAGAGCATTTACAAGCGCATGTGCGTCTGCATACGGGCGAGAAACCATATACATGCAAGTTTTGCGAGAAAGCCTTTACAAGCAACCAGAATTTAAAAGTGCATATGCGTCTGCATACAGGAGAGAAAATACATACATGTGAAATTTGTAATAAGCATTTTTTGAAAAGGGAGAATTTCAAAAGGCATGTACGTGTACATACCGGAGAGAAACCGTATCAATGCATGTTTTGTAACAAATCCTTTTCAGATTACGGAAGTTTCAAAAAGCATTTACGGACACATACGGGAGAGAAACCGTATACATGCGACTTTTGCGAGAAAGCCTTTTCAAACAACCAGCAGTTAAAAGTGCATGTGCGGCTCCATACGGGAGAGAAACCATATACATGTGATATTTGTAACAAACGGTTTTCGGACGTAGGAAATTATAAAAGACATGTACGTACACATTTGGGGGAGAAACTGTATACAGGTGAATTTTGTACCAACCCCTTTTCGAATCAAGGGAGTTTCACAACTCTTTTTCAGACTCATACACAAAAAAAACTGTTTACTTGTGAGTTTTGCAAGAAAAACTTTTCCACAAGTGGGAATTTAAAAATACACGTACGTCTGCATACGGGAGAGAAACCATACACTTGTGACGTTTGTAACAGATCCTTTTCGGAAAAGGGAAACTTGAAAAGACATTCATTTACGCACACAAAAAAGAAACCGCATACATGTGAGACTTGCAATCAAGTTTTCCTGCGGGATGCTGATCTAAAGAAACATTCTCTGACGCATTCAAAAGTGAGTGAAACCACATGCATGTGAAATCAGTAAAAAGTATTTTCTTATTTATCAAATTTAAGAGTACGTTTATGAGCAGATATGAAAAATAGTGCACACATCTTCTTTAATATAATATATTCTCATTCTATTTCTTTAAAAAAAACATTTGCCGAAGCATATCTTAGAAAAAAAAATGAATATGTTTAATAGAGTGCTTATTAATGGGAGATCTACTTATAGAGAAAGACGCAATAATGATTTTTTTAGGAAGTTAATATTTCAAAAAACATAGACAAAAAGGCTTTCTATTTTACTTCAGCATGTTAAAATAATCTCTTCTATATTTCTATTTGAATTACAAACCACATTATTCATTATTATGCAGGGTACTTCTGTGTTCTGAAATGAATAATTCAACTATGCAGGGCTATTTAAGGAATCAAAACAAAATATCTTGTGCATCCAAAATTACAAATAGCAGTTGAAAATTTAAACATTACAATTATAAATATTCACCTCCACCTCTGAAAAATACTTTCAATATCAATACAATAACTCATCCCCTATCTTTTCAGGTTATCCAATATCATGCTTCGAAAGCCAGCAGATATGCATGTTTTAATTTTATTACGTCAGTGCATTTTTTTGTTTCCTAGATAAGTTTATTATTGTAAATATGTTTTATACAAATGTGTTAAAATGTTTCCAATGAAAATTTGTATTTTATTGAAGAGCATTGCAAATTAAAGTACTTATCTTTTACTTTTGTGTTTGTCTATAATTTATATAAGTTTCCTTCTGTGACATTTTGCACCTTCTTGAAGTATCAAAGCTGTGATTTACTATGAAAAATGTGAAAATTAATATATAGAAGTACTACTTTGTAGAGAAGAGTTTCCATTATGGAATTTATGTAACATGGTTTCCTCCTTCAAATCTGCATCTTATATGAAATCATTTTGTATCGATGAGTTCTTTTAAATTTTCCCCGTGATTTAGAATATAATTTTAAAAATTTAGGTGAAAAATTAAAATTTAGAATTTTATTATATGTTTAGTGTTTCATAGTGCTGATGATTTTTGCTAATGTTATTATATAGTTGATGAAAGATTTAATTACACATTCTTAAAGAAGATTTCGGAAAAACAATGAATATTTTACTTGTTTCCTTTTATTGAATTAGTAATATATACAATGCTATTTTTAATCTTATTTTGTATATTTCTTTCCATCCTAAATTGATTGCTAGGTTATTTTTTAAGCAGAATTTTCTGTATATTTTTTCATTCTCAAATTCGGAAACTTGCCACATTTGTGTATGCTCCATTGCAGAAAGTTTATTTTGGATAAACCTTGGATTCACTGTTTCACATACAATTAATCTTTAAAAAAATAATATTTATAATTCCAATTAATTTGAAGAAATAACTATATACATTAAAGGCAAAATTAATTCATACAAATATCTTGTAAACTAATGAAAACAGATGACGATCATAGTTGTTATTCAGTTCTGATAATATCAATCAATGGAATTATTAATAGCGTTGATTTTATAAGGTGAGACTCTTGTTTCTGCTGTTCTTTCAATTGTATCTACAGAAACATTCTGAGATTGACATTCTTAGTTTACGGAAAATTCATTGCTTTCTTTTCGTTATAACCATGTGACTACCATTTAAAAAGATTAAAATGAAATCTGCTATGCATATTTCACTGTATCAGGTGAAAAGTAAGATTAAGAATCTCAGAATTTTTGAAATAATTAGGAGATACTTTTAAAGCTCTTAATTATCGATAGGGCTTCTCTTATAATTAAGACTCTTAATTATTAAAAATTTATAATATAGTAGCAATTGTGTGACATGTAAACTAAGGCAATTAAAAATACCCAGAATTATCATATTTTAAAACATGATTAAAAGCACAGATAGTAGTCACCCCAAAACTTTTTCGCATACTCCCTAGTAAACTTGCCAGGCAAGTGAACACCTTAAATAGTGTTAGTGTTCAGTAGTTACGAAATATTAACTTTTATTATGAATTCAGCATTTTTAGTAAATTTATCAAATCATCTTTGAGGAGATAGTTGATTATTAATCCCTGGCACACGTTATTAAGTTTTTTTCTGGCATGCGTTATTATAATTGAATTCATATTTTAGATACATTTTACTCGATCGCACCTTATCTCAGACAATTTGACAACGTATTGAACTTTGGGGCACAAAATTTTATACTAAACGATATTTTTCAGTCATTGCATTTTCGAATAACTGCATTAACATGTTTCAGGCACTCAACCCTTTTCTAGATCTGGCTACACATTTGACAGGTGTGTACACTAGTTGCTGAATCTATGCACCAGATCTTATCCATCTAGTTCTCTTCGTTTTATAATTATTGGGTTAAATTAAGTTCGAGCGGCTGGGCAGGAAGACGTCTTCTGAACAGAAATTACACAAAATGTGACAGAAAATTTCTAATTTGATTTAAAGACCGCATATTAAATTTCAATTGTTTAGCTCAAAGAAGTTCCGAATTATCTTTCTCACAAACAGATAGACGGACGTACATTTTCCAAAACTCTGTATTTCAAACTCGGATAAGTCTAAAAGGGGAATTTCGTCAAAGTCTCGACTTCAGATTTTTCGATAATAATTACTGTACTTTCTTTAACCGTTTGAGTGCGGCGAAGAGCCATATCGCTTCACTTGCCATAAAGGTAAAGTATTCTACAGGAAACAATGGGTTAAACTATGTATACGAGAAACTGTTTTAGGGTAAAGATCATATCACTGAAAAGTGTACTTTTTAAATTTGAAATTAATGTCAAAATAAAAGGAAATGAATTATATGATAGCAAATTTGAAGTTATAATTGAGAACATTATTATTTTAAGTCATTATTAAGAGGTTAAAATGCTTGAAAAAATCAAGAGACTTGCCTGTCGATTTGCTCATTCAGAAACATGTGAACGCGATAATTCAAAAACACAATGACATAAGCATGCCAAATTTTGTATAGGATTTCGTGACTTCAAATGCAGTTTTGGATCGAATATTTGTTTCAGTTCTTGAGAAAAACCGGTCCAAAATAGAAATGCGATTTTCGAATACTATTAACCGCATGGCAAGAATAAGATCTCCGAAATACTCGCCAACGATAATACCACAGATTGAGTGAAAATGTTAGATTCACGCTAAAAGTCAGTATTTCGTAATTAAAGTACGCCAATGCTATGAAAGACTTTATTTGACCTGACAAGTTGATTAGAGATTATATGAGAAAATTCGGAAGAGACCACTTCAGCTGGTTTCTGTGTTAGAATATATATGTATTTTTAACTGTTGGTTTCATCAATTAACGTGATCCACGACAAAAAAAATAAGACATTCTTCTTATCAAATACAAAAGTTGTCTTAAACAAAGATAATTTAATAGAAATAAGCACTGATAATTACAGCCTATATTAGGCTATAAATATTTAAAATTTAAATTAGAAGAAACAAATTAAAACTTTAGACTTTGTGGCATCATAAATATTCTTCATTTTTAACAAGTGAGAATATGGTGTTGTTTTCGTTAAGGGTTTTTGAATAATTGAAGCTGGAAATAGTATAAGCAATGAATAAAGCATAAATGGCGATATCCATCAACATCTTTTAACCATTTATCTACTGAATTATGTTGCCATCAATTTTCCAACTTCATTTTCGCACCAGTTGTTAGTTTTCTTGTAGAATAATCCCAAAGAACCCAAGAGCAAAAATTTAATTAATAAAAATATCTTTATTAATTTAATTATTAATTAAATATTTTTCATCCCTACTTTTAGCTTATATTAACTTCTTGCTTTTTGGGTTACATTATCCTTGTTTTTTCGAATACCATCGGCAAAAATAGTCATATTACGAAAATATAATCCAAATCAAAAGGGTACTTGTAAGAACCACCAGCAGAGAAAGGGTTAATCACATATATATTTTTTACCTGCTTTTACCAGTATTTCATTATAATTATGTATGCTTTTTTGAAAGCAGATGCGTTTTTAAAAGGTTGACCAGCTGTTACCAGTATTGTTATTTTTTTTCAAATTGATTTCAACTACTTAATAACTTAAATTAATTAAGAGAAATAATGATTAAAAATAATAATGTTCTCACATGATTAGTTGAAAGTTGCGATCGAAGATTTCATTAAAAAAAATTTTATTCGTATAATAAATATGTTTTTTTACAGTATTTTTGGTGTTTAGTGAGAATATCAGCTTAATTGATATATTTTTAAGGCAGAAAATTTATCAACGCTCAGTTTATTATTATTATTTTTTTGTTTTGCAAAACTAAACTTAATATCATATACTTTATTCTAGAATGGTAATCTAAAATCGAATTAAATTATCCAAAATAAGGAATAAGAATAGTTAGAATTATTGCAATCTAACCTCAAATAAAGGCTTATTGTAAACTACGAGCGTATTCAAATATAAAAAAAGTTTTTATTATTTGTTAAGACATTTCATTAAATATTTAATATTCAATATTAACTTTAAAAAACTAGGTCATCTTTTGAAAACTTAATAAATAGAAATTTCGCTTGGTTTATTGGTTTACTAATAGTTAGTGGAACCCAACTCCATTAATATTTGAAAATGAACTATAATCAGTTTATATAATGGAAATAAATGTAGCTGAAGACCATGAAATAATGAAAGCGATCGATCAATCAAATATCGATCATAATATACAACGAATAGTAATTTGATGAGCCATAATTAATTTAACGTTGATTATGAAATTTCATTTTCAATTAGTTTATTACATTTTCTCTCATTCTTAGTGCAGACGCTGAGTTTTGAATAGGGATAAAAGTAAACATTTAAAAAAATCGATAACCTTCCCCGAATTGAATAGCCTTTAAACAACTATTTGAGTTTAAAACGGAGCAAATTCTTGGCTTACTAAATTTGAAACCGAAAAAGTATGCAAAGTGATAAAAATTGTGGAATTTTGTTGCATTTCATCAAATTTATTGGCATCGATGTATTAAATGAAATACATGAGAACACAGTTTGTGAAAAGGAATCAAAATTCAAATGCTTTGGAAATAAAATTCTACAAATCTTTTATCCTTTGATCTTGCATTTAATGCAAATCTATGCAATATTAGGACTGTCAGTTCTTCTTGAAAATGAAATGGTAACTATTGAAGAAACAGTGTCTTTTTGCCTCACAAACTTGTTATCTCTGGCTCTTTGGCATGATATTAGAAGAAAAAAGAAGTTGATCGGAAATTATATACTTACCTGCAATAATCTGCTATCAAATATAAAAGAATCTAAAAACATTAATGTTTTCATTAACTTATGCTTGATTCTTGCTATTACGTTACCAATTATCTTAGGTACTTTCTATTCTCTTGTCATCACTGAACACTCTCGCGAATACAAAATATACTACAGTCTGATTGTAGTCTCCGCTGATGACACAATCTTGTCCGTTCTTGTTACAAACATTATGATATTAATAACTTTTTCGAGCCATTTCATGTTGCCATCTGTAACAGCCATACTCTTGGGATCATTATATTATAAAGCCAGTAATCTTTTAAATATTTTTAATTCAAAGTTGATAAGGGTGAAGGAGATGGATCTTCTTCACAATGACGCTTTTAAGTTAATGAATTGCTATAATCTTCTTTTCCAGTTGGTGCATGGCGCTGAGCGATTGATGTCGTCCACCTCTTTCTTGCTGCTATGCTCTCAATGGCTCAACGTATACGTTGTACTCGTTTCATTTTTTAAGATGAAAAACGAATCTTTTTCATACGCTTTGTACTGGGAAAACATTACCCGTCTGATATTAGGTCCCGTCATTGTCACTTTATTTGTCTCTTGTGCGTCCGGAATTTCATTGCAAATCCATAGAATCAGGATGAATTTGCAATGGATTCATAATTCGTTGATGGAGAACCCTGACAGGAACTCCAAAGCTATTCAATACGTTCAGACCATGAGAAACACTGATTTTCCACAGTTGACGGCCTTTAAAATAGCCGAGCTGAAACCATCACTTGTTCTCACGTTTTTTGGATCTGTGTTAACGTATGGATTGTTGGTTTTGAACATCAAGAAAGAATGATAGCGGGAATTGGAAAACGATAAAAATGTTTCCAATTTACATTAATTCTATGGAAATATTTACTCACATTAACAATTCAGGTACAATATTGTGACTCGGAAAGCCACATTTTTTAAAATTAATTTATTTTAGAACAACACAGGATAGAGAATTTCTGATGAGCGTATTTACAGATGAAGCAGATTTAAATTGATCAAATGATTCGTACATCAAAGAGATGAAATAACGTAACGTATGAAATCTTTCTTAAAGCAAAAATAACATATTCTTCTACAATGAAAAGCGGGTTGCCAGATTCCATGTTAGAATAAGATGCAAAAGAAATGGGAAATATATACTTATTAGGAGTGGCAACACATAATATTGATTAACAAAAAAATTTGCTTGTATTGCTTTCAAACAATTTTATTTATAGTTCATTGCTACACTGTCTTCAATATTTCATTTTCTTCTCCGGGGGTTTTTTTTTTTTTGTTGTTGTTGTTGTTGTTTTCTCGTGCAATTGAATTATGAACTTCCTGCACAATCTACCTTATGTTATCACTAGCTATAACCCTTTTAAATCAAAATCATACATTTCTTTTAAAAATAAAATTGTTTATGGAACAGCGTTGGTCTAGGGCTTCTGGGTCGAGTAGAGACAGTAGCTATTTAAAATCCAATGTATGCTTGGTCAGAAGCCAGACATTAAATGGTGATCCAACACAATAGAATCAACTGCCAATTAGACTCACTGTCTGAAGCTGTGATGTTACAGACATGGACTTTTCATCCGGCATGGATTTCAAAATATTCAAAAATTAAATTGAAACAATATTTTAAAAGAATGGCAATCTGAATGCCACGTTATTTAGATGATCCTCAATCAGCTAATAAATATATTTTGATACGTATCTATGCAGAGTGGAAGAACACTCTCTTCTCATTCAATGGGCGTGCATAGTTAGCAAATTGATGAAAACCGTCTCAGAAACAAAATTTTAAGGATTCAAGGAAGATCGGTGATTATAGCATGATAGAGTTTCATGATTGATCTATTTATCTTAATTTTATTTTTTAATTGCTTTTAACTTGTTGTGAAAGCTTCATAAGCCAGATAACACCCTCCGTAGACAGATAATTAGTTTTGTATATTGATTATGCTACTCGACTATTAACCTTAACGTTTCGAGCTCGATCCTAACCATTCATACACAAATTCTATGTCAATGAAAGAGCACACAACCACTTACAAAATGTACTTTATTTCATAGCAATACATGTGAATGCAAATCCAGCATTGTTTTTAAATATTCTAACAATATTTTTAAGAATGCATTGAAATATTTAAAAAAAATTGTACAATAATAAAACTGAATGAATAGTTTAATTTTGAATTTTAAAGTATTAAAGAAATAAAAGGTTTTTGTGTAATTTTACAATTTGACAGTAAAGTCATTTTAAGCCCCTTAAATTCAAAGCGGCGTATACCTATAGCATGTACCTAAAGTATAATGACTAAGAAGAAAATACTGAGACATAGATTTGAATTTTCTTTTTCATCGTATATTTTATCAGCTAATACGTAAGATAATATTGTTACGAAAATTCTCACAACAATGATGCGAAGATTCAGGCTTTATTGACTAGGAACACGGTATTAAATACATGCAATACAACTTACAAATACACTGCGAATAACTCTATTTAATCCGCTAACTTCGGGAAACAGCAAAGATATAGAACGCACATCAAAAAGAAAAGACACTCTCGAGCTAAATCAACTGACATAGCTCATTCTCTGAACTGATTTGATTCTCCTCTTTAAGCCGGGCCCCACTAAAGTAATAGGACAAAGAAGGACAAACGCAGAAACAGCGTGCTCGTTTCGGACTAGTGCGGAATTTTCCCCAACATTCTCTAGGAACAAATATTTATTTATTAGCTTCTATTGCACCTTTTAGCGTGTAGTAAAACCCATTAGCGACCTCATTATATCGCCAACACACCTACATCACCAAATTAGTCAAATATAGCGAGCTTCCACTGGATATTCTTTTAGAACGATTTTTTCTTGTTGACGCGCGATTTCGTTGCAACTAATTTCGTTATAATTAAATGATTTTTGATATTTGCATAAAAATTCGCAAATATTTACATCTAATTTACACAATATTCATCACATCCTATAATTTAGAGATAGTAACATCACCAATATACATGATTCTGGCTGCGCTATCCACTATAACATCAAAGATAACAGAATCATTTTGTCAAAACATGCAAGAGTGGTTGCCCGAAACTTTCCCTCATACACTCTCCCTAATAAATGGTTTATTCCTTCTAAACTGCATAAAATTGAGAACTTTAAGAAAAGATGGCAACGCCAGTAGTACCCAAAATTTAACTATCAAAGCATTGTGCATGAATGCTTTGTACTTCGTATCGCAGGATAGGAAAGCAAGCATATAATTTTGGAGTGATATTTTTATCATGTGAGAACATGCTGCTGCTTTGGTTTGAGGTTTTTGAAGCCTTAAAATGCGTGGGCAACAAATTTGGGATTTATCGCTTTTGAGGCATCCATTTTTCGCTTTTAGGGTTATTAGAAAATAATACAGAAGGTCGTCCCATTTGGCAATTTATTCCCAAAAAATCATTTAAAAATATAAATTTAATTTGTAATTCAATAGTTTAAGTGAATTGCAACATTGTTTCCTTTTTGTTGTTGTTATTAAAATGTTTTTATTATGTGAGAACATATTTTAGTATTGGTTTGAGGTTTTTGAAGTCACAAAACGAAAGGACAGAAAATCACTTTTGTGGTTATTAGAAAATAATTATTATCATTTGGCGATTTATCCCCAACAAAAAGTTACAACTTGGCACGAATATCTACCATGTACCCGATTCCCGATATATCGACGCATGTGTATTCTGGTAATCACATGATTGTTTCAAACCTGTTTAAATTGGTTAATGTTACATTAATTTACACAAACAATGCCTTAAAAATAATAATGTTCTCAATGATAACATGATATTTGAGACAGCCAATCTTTCAATATTTGTAATTTTTGCTTGACCGAAAAGATCCAAAATTTGGCCCAATATTATAAATTTAATGATAAGATAACATAGCAATTTTTATTTATTTAAAAGATCACGCGTTTCAATTAGTGCATGAGCAATTATAGAACAACAGATTGACAAGCCTTTAATAGATTCGGTCCAAAATTTGATAAAGATATACCTTTAAGATGTTAAATCTGTGGACCAAATTGGAATCTTTGGTTGACAACCTTATGACTGCAATTATTAATTTGCATCAAATTTGAGTTTAACTGTTTAAAATAAGCCATCCGAAAAAATATTCATATTTTTGGTACTTATGATTTTTTGCATACAATTAATTAATCATTAACGAAACTGTGAATTTAAAGGTTCTCTCTTAGGTATTGTTCACCATTAGCATGCGATTATTACAATAATATCGATTTTCTTTATTATAATGCAGTGCATGCCTATCATAAATCGTTTATATCTATCATGAATCATATAAATCATATCACATATCTATAAGCTCCATCAAATCTGTGTGTTAAGTAATTCCCGCGTCACTCATCATCCGAGTATTAGCTCGAGAAGCTTCTAAAAAAATATTCTCTCTTTATCTTCGGGATGCAATCGGGCATTTCCTCAGCGAAACGCGTAGTAATAATCAAATGTTTAATTTCTTTAGTTAAAGAGTGAATAAAATTATTTTTCTAAAACAATGCTATGATTGGAGTCGCAACAAAATACAGAAAAATTTTGAAGAGACCATTTTACAGTTACATAGCATTAAGAAATTATATTAGTGCATGCATATTAGAGATATATTAATTATCTTATTTTATGCAAATTTTGATTTTTTTTCCTACTTTCAACCGAAAATGGATCAGTAGAGGCTTTTATCTGAAACTATACCAGATGCACTTTTGACTACCTTCGTCCAAGTCACTGTACAGGATTTCATAGAAGAAAATGGAATACTTGATCAAGGAAACTTTTCTAAAATTGTGAGGTAATTGGCTTTTGGGAGTGTTATCCATATTTGACGCTTGATTGCATGATCTGTAGGAAAACATTGAACCATTCTAATTATTATAAAATGAAATGATTGAAAGACAAATATATTTAGGAGCCAAAAATAAATTTTGCTCTTTTCTTTAGGAATAGGGAATATGCTTTTGAAGACATGATGAACTGAAACATTACTGAGTTTTATCCATACTTTGTCTTATAAATAAGGTTCAAGAAAGTCAGTCGAAATATACAACATTCTTCTCTATGAAATCACATCGAACACCTAATTGTGCTGTGTTTGAGGATATTTACATATAAGTTTTTTAATTATATTAACGTTCCGTTTTAAAACAACACCAAGGCTATTTTGGGACGAACCTCCTAATTTTGGACTGCTGTCAGATGCCAAGGACGACATTGGCATATCAAACTATAAGAAAAATGTTACCTAGAGTTTTAGGATAATTAACTTGTTTTAGTGATTTTTCACTGAAGGAAAAAAATATAATTTCAATTTGAAAAACACACGATACATTAGGGGACATGAAATAATACTATTTAAGTTTTATAGAATGCATATTTGATTTTGTAGGAAAAACAAAATTCAATGACATGGAATACATTTTAATTAATTTCCAACTTGTATTTTATATTCCAGAAGTTATGTATACTTTTATTTTTATAAATTAAAATGAAACAATTGGATTCATATAGTATATAAGACGCATATATGAATTCAATAAATAGTAAAATAATTCTGTGACGATTGTGTATTTTATAATTTCTAACGATTACTTGGAACTGTTGCAAGAATTAAACATTGAATATGCCAACATCATTATCAGGATTGTATCTGAATAGATTTCTAATTACCATCAAGAATTGGAAAATAATTAGAAATCTATATATCTCTAATTATTGCTTTATTTTATTGTTGAGACCAGAGAAATTATCTCTGAAACAAAGCGAATAGGACACACTTCTAAACAATGGAATGAGTAATATGATACTTTTCTTATCAAATAAGTGTCGTTAAAAATGGACAAATCATTCATCCCTTGTTTCTTAATGCTGTAATTTAAAGTTATTTCTAATAAAAAAATTATTCTTTATTAACCCCTTAACCGGTTTGCCCGTACGCCATAAGTGCATCGATTTATCGAATTTTGATAGTTGTAAACAAAAAATAAATCATTCATAACAGTTATAATTCAATAGTAAAATGACTTCGAATACGTAGATAAGTCAAGTATTCCATGGATTTCCATTTGAATCAAGAAAATATTCCCAAAATAGAAGATGTCATCTTATTAGATATTAAGGAAAATAAGCCGGTTAAGGGGTTAATGAAAAAATCTTTAATATCAATTTTTCTTAAAATTCATATAGCAGTACAGAACTCAACAACGAAAATTCTAATACTTACAACAAAAAATTGTATCTATTTACAATTCTCTGTTTGTTCTGATTATCGTATTGGTGACTCAATTAAGCAAAATTACATGCAAATCCGGATCCTAATTGTTTGATTCCAATATAAAAACTATTGTTTGGTTCAATAGTAAAAACTAGTCAAATATAAAAACTATTCCCTAGTGATCACTAAGGGAATGGTAAACTATGGGCATAAAAGATGCATTTGGATACGTCACTAACATAATATCATGTGATACTTCAACACCAAAGGCTCTACACAAGTTCAGTAAATTTTAATGGAATGGCGCATGCTGGTTGGTTGCTGTTTAATCGCGTAAGACCCAAATTTGGTTAAAATGCGCCAAGCAAAAGAGTTGGCACATGCCAGTACAAATCCTCAGTAAATTTTAGTGGAACGGCGCATGCTGGTTGATTGCAATTTAATCGCGTGAGAGCTTAATTTGGCTCAAACGCGCCAAGCAAAAGAATTGTTATATACCAATACGCATGCAAGAAGAAAACTTATAGAGCATTCTTTGGTGCTATCCAGCAACTGAAAGTCATCTCTGATGTGAAGGTGCTGGAGCTTTTGCCAATTTCGAACGTGAATTTGGACATTTATACTCCATTAGAGTTCAAATCATGTCATTGTATTGAGACGATATCTCTAACGTTGATGAAAACCTCATCTTTTTTTATGTTTCTGTTTTTCGAATTTTATCGTTGAAAGTTATGCAGAAAAAAACTTCAGTAATCTTGAATACTCACACTCTTTGTGTTATCTATAATATGAGTTGGATATCTTTACATTGCAACTCCTTGGTGACTACATCATTGCTATCAGTCTTGTAGTTGGTAAAGAATTCGAACTTCTTCTTCAGACCAAGATTCTTGCTAGACGAATCAAGAAACTTTGGATTCGAACCCACCTCTAGGGTGTAATAAACGTTTTTCAACTACATTTTCCAGCACAAGATATAATAGAAAATTTATGATAGTATTTTTTAATCAAGATAATTGACTCAATTCTAGCTTGAGCAGGTTCTCTTGTATTCCTGGACATCAGACAATTGATTTCAGCTTTAATTATTTTACTTCTACCACAATTTATCCTGGTCTTTTCAAGAATTTTAATTCCTTTTATTACCCCGAACCAAATTTAGTTGGTCATTTTCTTTGGACTTCAGTGGAAGTTATCTGTGGAAGGCATTTGCATGACCTTTCTTTACGGTAAGTTATTTTATAAATAAAATATTATAGTTGTATAGTCTAGTTTATGTACGGAAATGTCGTAATTATTTTTAACTTGCTTATCAAATATAAATAATTAAAAAGTTATGTTTAAATATTTTGACTATAATATCTTATTTCAAGGATATTCAATGAGGGTGAACGCGAAATTGTTAAAACCTTTAATCTTTATGATTTTAAATCTAAAAAGCATCCAATCATCTATTCGGTTGTGAGGAGATAGACGATTGGATGTTGGAAATTACAACCTAATAATCTTCTGTTACTAATAGGAACAGGAAACAAGCTCAATTAGATGATGGGCAGAAATTCCTTAATTCATTGACAGACGAATTTATTTAACTTTCTAATTAGATGACGCGTCCTATTTTGGTCATTTGTTTGATTTTTTAATGATATATGGAGCATTTCAGATATTTAAGCGTTTCAAATTGATTTTTGCGTATTTAATTCTGCAACAATTGCAGACTTGAAACTAAAAATTCAATAATTTGTCAGACACGTCATTGCATGCGAAGGGGTTAACAAAACGTGGAACTTCAGGAAAAGATGATAATTGCATGATGGAGGATGAGAGAGTATTTTAAAATGACATTTATTTAGACAATACCCATCTTAAAGCTTCCTTATGTATAATAGCCATTATTCTATCATATCGCCACATAATAAAAACAAACTAATGCATGTTATTTCCACATTTATTCAATTTCCGCGTCAATATGGATATCGAATAGACAATCATACGAATTTGATTAAATAGATGCAATTGTTAATTGAAGTGGCCAACTCAAAGCATTGACACAAAACCTAGATTCAAGAATATTCCGAATCTTACAGTGAAAAATATGAAAGTCGATATGAAATTCGGTTTTAAAGGAGATCAAAATACACAGAATTTTTTTTGTCAAATTATAAAAATATTGCAATGAATTTTGGGTAAATTAGATGTAAAAATTTATGAATTTTTGTGCAAGTATTTGTAAATAGTTTAAATGTATAAAATTAATTGTGATGGAATGACGCGTTAGCGAGTCAAGACCGTTCTAAGGGGATTTAAAACAGAAGATCACCATATTGGCGATGTAGGCATGTTGGCGAAGTAATGAGGTCACTAACGATTTTTGCAAAGCTCTAAAATGTGCAGCAGTAGACGAGAAATAAAGATTTGTTCCTATAGAACATTGGAGAAAGTTCCAGACTTGGGTGGAACGAACGAGGGGTTTCCACAGTTTTCTTTCTGACTTTAGTGGGACACTTTTTAAAGGCGCTGTTTAAGGAGGAGAGAGATCCGTTTGGAGAACGAGCTACGTTAGTTGGCTAAGCTTGAGACCGTGTCTTTTCTTTTTTGACGTGCGTACTATAGGTTTGCTGTTAACTGAGATTAGGGGATTAAATGGTATTAATTCGCTGGGAATTTTCAGTTTGTGTTGAACATAGTTAATGCATGTTTTCCTAGAAAATAAAGTCTGCATCTTCATATCGTTCTCATGAAACCTTTCGGGACAATATACTAATTATTATTATTATACATTATGAAAAAATTTTGAAATTTCAAATCCCGTGCTACACAGACTGACAAATGAAATAGCTGAATTCATGAAATTTTTTGGCGCCTTTTGGTTGCCGTTATAACCGGCAAGTATCGGAAGGGGGCATGATATTTCATAATTTAAATTGGGAAATTCATAAATTTCATACTTTTATAAGCTGAAATTAATTTTTCTTTAATTCTAAGTTTAAAAATTAAGCATAATACACAAACATTTCAAATGTTCAACGGATTCCGAGTTGAATCAAGACGTAGCAAAAATAGCGTCATATAACTGGATACTACAAAAAAAAATAGCAAGACAGTTCACGAGTTTATAGCAGTTACATTATTACTCTTCTCTTCTCTTTTGAATACTAGATGGCGATGCGGGATTAAGTACGCATCCCATAGTTCATTGGGGTTGTGAGTTGAGGGAGAGACGCTGTTCTGTTAAGCTGCTAGCGTAAATGCCTTGTCTTGTCATGTCTTTGTTTAGTGTGCGAGTGTGGTTATTAAAACTGTTACTGAAAACATGCGTCCTGTTGCTTCCTGCACAGAACCTAATAATCTACATTCCACCACAAGTTACAACAATAATTTCTAGGATATTATAACCCTGAACAAGAAAATTTTAATGCGCTTGTAAACAAATATCAGAAAATGAATAGATAAATGAATTTGTTTTGAATGTGTGGGAAGAAAATGTTAAATGTCTGGGTACTGCTATTCTTCTTGCTCCTTTATCTTTCAATTCTTTGCCAGTCAGAAATTGGATGCTTATGCTTTGCTGTGAATTTCACTAATTTAATTCCTTAAGAGTTATTAGCAGCCTAGAGTAAGATATTTCTCCAAAATTAAGATATTCTTTGTTTAGCTTGTTTGGGATTGAATTGAGCTATAGTTAGATAAAACTAGATCCTAAAACCTAGGTTTAATTTTCTCATGTTCCTTAGCGGATTGAATGAATTAGCGTTATTTAATGTTGCAAAATACAATTTTGGTTATGCAATTCCAAACATACTGTTAATCCTTCAGGCCCTCATGTATTGACCCCTCCCCGGTGGCATTTTCCACCGCGGTATTTTAAGTTCTTAATTTTCATTTCCTTTCAAACCCGGTGGTGACATTTGCCACGACTTCCTGGTTCCTATACCCGTGGTGAAAAGTAGATGAAATTAATGGATGTTCTCTTGGTGACCCTCATCACTAATTTCCATCTTTTTTTTTTTATTCAACCTTTTAAGAATTCAATACTGAATGGGTTAAGAGATAAAAACGTTTTTACTTTCTCATATGTATAATATAGATAAAGTATAATAATTGCCCAAAAAATTGAACTTGGGATTTTGAGCAGAGGTTCGAACCTGGGATTTTTAGAAACTGTCCATATTTTTGCCTGTCTGTTACAAAGATAACACAAATGCTTTGAGCTGGATGGCTTAAATTTGGTATGCGGTCTTTTCACCAAACTGTAGATTTCTATTGAATTGTGAGTAAAATATGATCTGGGGCAGTCCGTCTGTCTGGAATACAAATTAATACGATAATCACAAAACGAGGAGAGCTGGTCAGATAAAATTCAATACACAAAAATATCATCTGTAGAGTAGACACTCATCAAGTTTTAATCTAAATCCTATAAAGAATTGGCCTTTCATCTTACTTGGAAGTTTCAGAAACTTATAAATACGATAGCCACAAAACACAGGGACTTAAATATATTAAATTACCTACAGGATTTTGCGACTAACAGTGCCGTTTTGAGTCAAATTTAGGTTTTAATCGGTTGAGAAAAACGTGTCTAAATCAAATTCAATTTTTGAATACCAGAGATAGTACATAGAGAACTGAAAGTGGGAAACATACTTACCACTAACCGTTAAAAGTAAAAATATCATAAGATGTTCATTTGTTAGAATATTTACTCCTCTATTGAAGATCATTTAAAACTTTACGGTTTATTTAAGTTAGAAATTATAGAATTTAAATCCAGGAATATGTTACATTAATTCTTGAGGCTCATTTTGTACTTATTGAGCTGAAGGCGTATTGGTACATTGCAACAGTTTTATTTTTTATGCAATTTTTAAGATAACATCCTAGCGACGTTTTGATTTAACCCATTCGCTGCTTAGCCTAAATTGAATGAGGTTATTTCCATCGCCATTTCTGTTTTGAGTGTTATTGTTTATCTAAGTTTTTTATTATTTCAAAATAAATTCATATTTTGTTATGGTCATTTACACGTATAAAAATCAAACACAAGTATACTCGTGGTTGGCAATGGGAATAACCTCATACAATTTAGGCTTGGCAGCAAATGGGTTAAATAAAGTAAAATTTTTGTAAAAACAATTTGTGTAGCTTTTTTAAAGTTTTTACTCTTGTATATTTATCTTTTGTGGCCATAAAAAGTTTGAAAGTTTGACAAGTTATACGTTATAATATATTTAAAGTATCACGAGTATATTCGTGCTGGCAATGGGTAATACTCTGCCAACCACGAGTATATTCGTGGTTGACAGCAAATGGGTTAAAAAACAGACTAACATGTCGTAAATTGTATTAATTCAAATAATAAAGATATCAAAAATAAAATCAACATTTGCATAAAATCATCAAGAGGTAATTTCGAATTTCATGAAATTCCAACTGTATCAACAGTTTTGTTCATTTTTAAAAATGAACGTTCTATTTAAATGGAATAAATTTAATAATAAGGAAAATTAACAACAAGAATATTTTGGATATAAGGGACACAACCAGTAGTATTTCATGTCTGAAATCCTTTTCAGGAGTTAAAATTTAATGGCAAACGCTGTAACTTAATGTGCTCCAAAAATCCTTGCATCGTGAATGGAAAGTGTTAAGCCTAATTTACTACTTTCGGATTTAAATGATATTTAGCAATACATTGAGTTATTTTAATAGCTCAAAAATATATTAAATCTAATTTAAAGCACCCAATTATCCAATTTATCATTTTAGATTGCTTCTTTGAGCAATGATAAAAAAATCTTTTAAGAATGGCAAGAATATGAACCAGAGAACTATAATGGGTTAAGGATCATAAAATTTCTAAAGAAATTTGATAACATCTGTTTTCCTCGTTGCAACCTCACTTAAAAGAACCAAAAGAAAGTTGGCCAATTCCCGTTTGCTTCCGGAGTTGTTCAAGAAAACTTGAACGCGTTCTATTTCGTTGTAAAAAATATCCGATACCTCGGGTTCTTTACAAGCAGGACATTTGGATGAACTGGTCGGAACAACTTTTTCATGAATTAGAATTGTTCCATTGCAAATTTTTTATTTTAGTTACTTTTTTATTAAATAGTTGCAATAAATATAAATTTATCAAAAAAAAATGATTTTCACAGGAATCGAACTCGCATTCTTCACTTTCAAGGGATAAATACAGAAATCCTCGCCTTCTTTTACCGATTGAGCTACTGCCTGTTGATATCAATTTTCGTCAGAAACTAAAACTCTATTTAAATATTGAAAATTAAATTTGATTAATATTTGAAGAAACTGTATTAACATCAAATGCCATCCACTCAAAGTTTAAAAAAAATTTATTTGAACTTTAATGGAGGAATAAAGAGTGAACTAATAGTAGGAATTGTAAAATGTCATTTGCATATACGCATAACAAACACCGGACGGTATTTCAAAAATATCGCACAGGTAAGCAGTAAAAAGGAAAGCACTCAGAGCGCTTCCTTGCGGAATTCCTCAAAGAACGTAAGTTTTTCCATCAGACATATCATTTCTCTAGGAGACGGGAAAAAAGTTGTTATTAATATTATATATCCATCTTAAAAGGTCACAGCAGAAACCAAAATATATAAATTTTGATATGAGACCGTCTGTCGACACTGAATCATACGTAGCTGAAAGTTGTAATAACAAGTTTAACCATTACAGTAATTTTTCGTATTACTGAGGTTATGATGAATAATAGATTGCATATAGTTGTAATCTATATGATGAATAAATCCAGCATGATTGGAACGAAAATTTATTGGCTCGATTGAACACAATGCGTTCAAATACTTTGCACATCACAAATGTCTTCTATCCTCTCAATTCCACTAACATCTTACATGATTTAAGGCAGAACATGCTTTTGGGGGATGAGGTTTTTGCCGTCAACAAAAATCCGCAGACGAAAAATAAAACTTTTATTATCTGCACAAGCATCTCAAAAAATCAACTTTTAATGTGTTGACATTGCATTTTCAAAAACTCTTATTAAAAGAATAAGTTGACTACAGAGAATAAAACCCAGAAAAATGCAATTTTTGAGCACGTGATTAAATGAAATAGGAAATGGGATATTTTTTTTTAAACAATAAAGGCGAGACAGTTTTTTTTATCGTTTGCAATACTAAAGTGATTCACTCAATGAAACAATTAAAATGGATAAAAATATAATTTAAATTGAACGAGCACGTGGAGGCTTGGCCGTTCAAGAAATGATCTGACATGATACATTGAAATATGCACGGCAGATTTCATTTTAATCTTTTTGGGATTTCGAATGGGAAGATTTTAGCGATCTTCCAGTTAGCCGACATCTTTCTATTCAACCAAATATCATTGGAGGTTGACAACAATTTTTAAATAAAAACTTGAGGCTTAGAGTTTAGAAGTTTTGCGTTGATTCTGTTTAAACCAAAGGAAAAGATGCGTGTTCTAGACATTAAGTTGAACAACTTTTTAAAAGTAAAGAAGTCGTTAGAACTTTCATTTTGAAAAAAAAAAGTAATAAACTGGTCGAAAGTATCGTTTGATAAAGGTCTGCAAAAATCTGAAGCTTCAAAAAAGATTATTTGAATTACCGGATGGCCGAATCTGTAAAAGATTATTATTTGAAATTAGAATGTCATGAGAATTATCTGGAGTCAGTGATCTGTTGGAGAGGCTTTTAATTATCATGTAGATTTTGTCTGTATCCCGCTTTACCACAGTATTAATCCGAATAATTACTTGGTAAATTTTTAATTAATCTTTGCAAGTTTTATTACCATTTTTTATATAATATAGTAATCTGTAGAAAACGCTTTCAACGACTTACTAGGACAATCTTATCTTATTGGCTGAAAACATTTTCCATTTATTACTTGGAGATCTATGTGGCTGACTAAAGGTTTTAATAGAAAACCTTGCAGTCAACTTGCCTATCCTAGATAGGTGTATGGATTTGGGGTTTATTGGCCCAAGACCCATGGTGTTGACTAAGCTGTACCAAATTAATTTTTTTTAGGATTCAAAAATAAATTTTCAGTTTAAAAAGTAAAGTGAAAACTTTTGAAAGAGATTAAAGTGGGGGGAAATTGATTTCACAAAAGCAAAAAGATGAGCATGCGGTGTTTTATCAGGCAAATGAGATAATATGAAGTTGTTAAAATGATATAAACGTTGGGTACTAAAATTTTGACATTCACTGAGAATTTGGAAAACAGACTTGATGCAATTTGCATTGAGAGCACATTGGTGCCTCTTTTACAAAAAGGGCAATGGAGATGGGTGAATCTAGTGTGACGTATGCGCAAACGTGTTAAAATGGTGCTTGATTTTCTGTTTGAAAGATGTAGCCAAGGTTCAATACGCAGGTATAACACTATGAAGTTTGTTTTCTGTTAACAAATACCATTGTATGATTGGGTGTAAGTTGAAGTAGAACAGGGGAAAAAATCGCCCCAAGCAGCCAGAAGATCCCCTGGGCCACCCCGTTCCCCAGACAGCTTTATTGTCTGAAAAAGATGCAAGTATTTCTATGGTACCAGGTACGCAGTATTTAAATGCAAGGCAATTATCATACCTATTTTGTGGCTTGTTCCTTCACAAAACTCAACCCATCAACAAGACGGGGAGAATGAAGCATTATTATAAAATGTTTTGGGCACAACAGACAAACAATTCAAGAGACAGAAAGTAATAAAACAACAAAAAAAATAATGAAATCTTCGATCGTATATGTCAAGTTATCATGCGAGAACATTATTATCTTTTGTCATTATTTGTCTTAATTTAAGTTATTAGTCAGATTAAACCGGTTTGAAACAATAACGAGTCTTCTCTATAAGTCTCGATTCCTGTGTACTATATATATATTTTTTATTTTCTAGTTGGCAAACAGAATTTTGGAATTCGACTGATTTTGAGATGAAATAACAGCTGCTATGTCATAGTTCTTCGACATCCTTTTAAAAAAGCATCTTCTGTCAAAGAAGCATACTTAATAATAATACAATATTGGCAAAACCAGGTAAAACTATTTTTTGCTCTGTAAATTTCAGAGACATCAAAACCTCTTAACCAAACCATGTTCTCACATAATAATCAAGACAAAAACACGATAAAACCAGTTATTTAAAAGCAGCAGGCTATGATGAATTTTGTGACAACGACAAATTTAAGGAGCTCCAACCACCACAAACTCGGGGAATCATCGGCCAACCGAGGCTCGATCTCGCAACTTGAGTAATACGATTCCAACATTCTACCTACCAGACTATCCCGGTACAATAATTTATCGTAAAATAACATAATATCCTGAAACTTTTGGGGGGTAAAAGAAGCAAAACATGGTTCACAAAGTGAACGGCTGATTGCTGAGATAAAAACTTAATATTTTAACAATTTTCAAAAAGGAAGTAAAATTCAAAGTATAAAATCTTTTAATGGTAAAACCTTTAAAACTAATTAAGAAGGAAGCTAAAAACAAGGAAAGGGAATTTTTCCTACACTTCGACACCGTCCCAATCCCAAGAAACGCGAAATTCTAATAAAACATGGACGAGAGACATAGGAATTACGGGGCCGAGGGAGAAGAGCCCCCCAATCGATTAGATGTGAAAACAAAACGCATTTAAATAATTAACAGAAATTAAACGGTTTACCCGGGATGCTTGAAAATTAGTCAAAACTTAGAATTAAATTCTGTCGTATGAAGTAAAATACGAGTAAAAGAACGTCTTTAAAAAGAGAAATTGTTTAGACAGCACCTTGTCCTCTTGTCGGGTGAGCCCCTCACAAATTTTGGTACTGACCCTGAAGGCCTCGACTAGCTTCTGGACTGCAAGTTTATTTCTAGTTAATAGTTAAATCAATTTCTTTCATGAGGAGATGCCGGCTCGGCCAGATTGAAATCTTTGATATATGGCCAAGCAAAGGCATAATGATTATCGTACCCTAAGTTTTCAGAAATGCAAAGGGGGTATCTCAATTCTTAAAAACGATGAAAATGTAGAGGGAACGGGCCATATCAATTCAGAAAGTGTATCAATATTTCAATAACAAACTTAACTTACATTTAACGCAGGTACTCCCTAGCCATGCCACTAAAGGCCCTATCACACGGCAAAACATCGTCAGCTCTTTCGTCGGCTAACGAAAACGACAACGAAAGTGACGTCACTTGAGGATTTGCTAACTGGTAAACCTAAAAACTTAGGTTCACGTTATAATGTATTTATCGCTCTTTATCCGTTTCTCCTACTTAGTGAATATCAGAGATTTTCTCATTTCATACTTTGTCAGACTTTAGTCAAGACGTTGCTTAAATTAATAATTAAATCCTGGATAATTTCTTAAAGTGATCCCATTAGCTTTCAATGAATATAAAAGCCCATAGTAGCAATAATAGTTGTAATTTTTTAAAAAAATTCAAACTATCTTGGAATTGGTAGATATGTAAATTACGAAGCCAATGCAATAAAATTCCATTGCTTTAATAAATTGCAATTATATTGATGCATTATTGAATTTATTGGAATTGAATCACTTCTGCTTCAAATTTAATTTTTTGAGTGCTTAATACAATGAATATAATAAGGATTGTAAAATGAGACAAGTTGTACATTTATCGAATTTAAAAATACATTTCTAGCCATTTTTTCTTTTGAATGTCTTTTTCATTTCTAATAGTATCAATCTTATTGTCAGTTGTTGTAAATATTTAACGTACCATTCAACTAATTGTAATGTTTTCATCAAAATTAATAACAATGAAATCTGAAAAATAATAATTTTTTAATTATTCTTATTAACAGTTATGTAATTATTTTTGTAGTAATAATGACTAGTTAGTAGTAGTTTTTGTAGTAATAATGGCAATTGTTTCTAATTTATCAAAATTAGTAACAATAAATTCTGTAAAATAATGAAACTTTTTAATTTTTCTTAGTCACAGTTTTGTAATTATTTTTGTAGTAATAATGACAAGAAAAAAATGCTGCTTTTGTGTTTGTATTTTATTAATTCCTATAAATTTATCTTATCAATATTAAACTTAAAACAAAAATATATTGAAAAGAAAAATGATTTGTGGTTGTGCATTTAATTAAGCTTAAAAGGTGCATACCATCATCGATAGTGCTGAAATTTTAAAATCCTTTTTAAGTACCTTAAAAGTGCTTATTTTTCTAGAAAAGAGCAAATAAAACAAAAGTTGATAAATAAAACAGAAGAGGGGTGCCAATACATTTAAAATAAAATTAAATAACTTTTGAAATCTAAGGATTTTTGTCTATATGAAAACTGATATTTGTTGGATCCATCTCGACAAATTTTAGGTTTTGTGTACATAAAAATAAAAACTACTGTGTCTAGATGTGCAGTGCAAATTATTAAAGTTAGGAATTTGAAATATGGCAAGAAATTGATTCTAGGACATAAAAAATTCACTAAGAACATATTTTTTTTTTTTGGATTTTAATTAAAAATAAAAACAATATTTAAAAACATTACCACCATAACATTGATGAAGTATTTTTTACTCTTTTAAATTTGATTGAATGTTTTTCCCTCCTATTTATTTTTAAAAATTAATTTTTGAGAAAGTATATTTAACTCAATTTGTATTTATCATTCTTTTAATTAATTTTTATTTTCCCAAACAAGTTCAAAATTATAAAACAATTAATTGAATAGGATTCTTCACTTGATAAATATTGGTAAATTCTAAGGCATTACACTATTTAGACTTGCTCATTTCTAAAATTGCTCTTTAAAAAATGTTTTCTTTTCATTTTATTTGAAACTACAGAGCTGTTTTTTTAAAAAATCTTTGTGCATTTATTACCAGTATTTGTGAAAAATAGGAATCATTAAATAATTTTCATTCAATAATAATAATAAAAAATAATTTTCCAAACTATGTTATTGCATTTTTCTTAGTTTTTTCAAAGCTAAAGTATTAAAACCCCATTTATTTTTACATAGATAATTAAAAACAGGTTTTTCTTAAATTTTTAAATTGCCAAAAAAAAAAAAAATTTTTTTTAAAAAAACCTCTATTACATCAGTAATGAGAAGCTATAAAACATTTGTTTTTTAGTCTGACCATTTCCAAATGTGTGGCCATTCTATGCATCTTTCTCAATGCAAATGTAGAATCAGAAATATCATTCTAAATTAACTGTTAATTTGTTAATTTTAAAAGAAAAGAATATGGAAAAAGAAACCTGCATTTTATTGTCTATCATACAAAAGGTGATTTCGTTTTTTGCTAATGATAAAAGTATGATCATTTTTATATTTTTGTCAAAACCAAATATGTTTATATTTCTGCAACATTGTAGGAACATCTAAGTATTAAAATTTAAAATCACTATTATATTTTTAACTCTAACATTGGAGTTAAATTTTTTAAATTATATAGAAGCTGTTAACAAACTATTTAAGGAATTACTAGAATCAAAAGATTATATTATTTGAATAAATAAAGACTGAATATGGTCAAATAAATTTCACATAAAGGAAACAATTCACATGAGAATTAATATTTTTTTTATTTACTTAAAAATATCCTGTTGAATATCTGAAAATTCCATCACAATCCTTCTAGATAACTATTCCCCATACGGTAGTGTCAGTTTTTTTAAAGTGGGGGCAATAAGTTGTTCCACAGAATGGGGAAAAGATACCGTAGTCTTACTTCGCTTTTTTCATTTTGTCGAAACTATTTTTAGTATTTAGCAATATGTAACATTAAATGCATGCTTTTTCAATATTATTGTAGCGCCAACCGATGCCTTTCTTGGCACACTACGTCACAGAAAAGTTTCATATGATTGGTTGAATTTCGTTTGCAAACGATATTTCCGTCACTATCGTGGACATTTTCAAGCCGGCTAAAAAAAGTTGACGATGACGAAAAACTTGCTTGACCGGTTGCCTGCGAGCACAAATCGACAACTGACGACGAAAGTGCTGACGGTATTTCGCCGTGTGATAGGGCCTTAAAGGGGAGCCATAATTAAGCCTGTATCGACTCCATTCATTCAGGGTGAAAGCTTTGAGTTTTTTCTTCAAGAAAAAGTTAGGGACTGATATAGAATAGTTATCTCCAGTGGCTTTGGCAAGAAGGAAATAAGACCACTTGCTTTAATGAATGCCAATTTGGGCTTTGACCAACTGGAGGCCGACCAAATGTTTTTAGAAGTTAAAATGTTTGTTTTAATGTTGAAAAATTTATATCTAGAAGTATAGTTTCCTAATGAGGCAATTAATGAAACTGTCCGTATAATTGTTAATTGTAGTGATTTCGCAGTTAGTCCATTTGGCCATGAAATCAATAGCTGCCAGCCCTGTTTGAAAAACGCGTTAAAACATTGTAGATTATTTTTGGATTGTATATAAAAATATTTTTGATATACGATGACCAAGATCTTGTTTATATTAGTCGATTAAAATTTTGGATGTACAGCCACCAATGGGAAGTGCCAACTCATCAGCAATCACATAAACGTTAACTCCAAGAGCATTTAGATTTCAAATCTTAAAAATTGTTATTATTTTTCAAAATGTACATGGCAAATCCAGTGGATTTTTTCCATCTGGATCCATCTCATCAGAATGTCAAAAGGCTGCCTAAGGGATAGTCTTGTTTAATCTTACTACTCTCTGAGCGGGTGGTAAATTTTTAATTAAAATATTCTTATCTAGAGAGTGTTTGTCCAAGAAATTGTTGAAATCAAGGTAGCCAATGGTTGAGGTCTGAAACATTTTGTGTTATGCTTGAGTCTCGACGTGCAAGAAGAGATACCACTTATACCTATCGTATGGATGGATATCGTCCTATAAGCCGTGCAAATCTTGTCTAGAGAGTTATTGTCGAAGAAATTGTAGAAATCAAGGTAGCCAATGGTTGAGGTCTGAAACATTTTGTGTTATGCTTTAGACTCGACGTGCAGGTAGAAGAGATCCCAACTATTTGCATAGTATGGATGGGTGGATATCATCTTATAGACCGTATAAATTGAAGTAAATTTTTTTTTTCTGTGTAATACAGCCTGGAAATTGAGGGTTTTGTTTCGTTCCCTCCCCTCTCCAGATTCTGGCACTGTAGAACAGAGCCTTTTCTATTAATATTTGTGCCAATATAGAATTATTTTATGGTCTATGCTCCTGTTCGGTTTTATTACCTTTTTGAAGTTTACTGTTAATCTCGGGACCTTATAGATTAAGGTCGAAATGTGAGTGGTTTATAGAATTTATTAATAAAAATTTCCATTATCTTCAAGCCATCCGTTATTTTAATTACTGTCCGTCTATACGATAAATAGGTCTTTTTATCAGAATAATGTTATTATGTTTAGAGAATTCTGGAAATAAAGCTCCTGAAGATTAATACCTGACGCTTGTCATTAGAAAGTTTTTATTTCCAATTACATTAATTTTGGTATACTTTGGCCAGGATTTTGTTAACATTAGTCGATAAAGATATTGGATGTACGCCCACCAATGGGAAATGCCAAGTCATTGACAAAATCCTGAACGTGAACTCCAAAGGCATTTAGATTTGATATTCCGTTTATATGCATAGGCTCCATATTCTCCGAGTGATAACCGAACTCTAGGGGCAGCCTGTATAGCAACACCAGGTGAAGTTTAAAACTACATTAGCAAAAGATTTTTCGTTATGGCAGTGTGAGTTTTAAATCCTGCATGATGAATAAAATCTATAGATTCTTTAATGTGCACATTTATGCTATTTTTAAGGCCATGTTTCGATTTTAAATGGAAACTGCATCTGGAATGCTTCGATATCTAACTTAAAGTAAGCATGTTTAGGATCGCTATGGGTTTCTGTGTCCAGGACACCCAAATTTTAGCATAATGGGCAACATGTGAGGTTATAAATAACAAACTAATGTGTGTTCAGGATTGGAATGTCGTACCATATTTTTTGAAGTTGCGCGAGTTTCAGTTTATGGAGGATGATTTCGGTCAGATGCCTGTCCAAGTAATTGTCCGATTCCAAATCCCATCTTTTAAATTTGCAATTAAAACTACAAAGTTCAAAAAGTTAAAATCTTCTAGTTCCTACACTATTTTATCGATGCTTAATTTTAAGGCTATATTTGGATTTAAAGTAAAAATTTGTCTCTGGAACAGTAGCGATATCTCGTTTAAAATATATTTTATGATCACTTTGGGACTTGGAATCCCCAAAATGCTTAATTCAAATAAGAGATGGAACAGAGAGACGGAGAAATTCCGTAACTGGGATAGAGAAGCTCCCCATTCGAATTAGGACTGAAAACGAAACGCATTTAAATAATTAACGGAAAGAAAGTTAACCCTGGCTACTGGAAAATGAATCAAAACTTAGAATTAAAGTCTGTCATATAAAATAAAATATGAGTAAAAGAACGTCTTTAAAATTTGAAATTATTTTGCCAGCACCTTGTCCTCTTGTCGGGCGAATCCCTCACATTTTTTGGTACTTACCATGATGGCTTCAACCAGCTTCTGGACAGCAAGTTTATTTCTAATTAATAGTTAAAACAATTTCTTTCATGAGAAGATACCGGCCCGACCAGATGGAAATCTTTGGTATGTAGCAAAGCAAAGGCATAAGGATCCTCAGTCCCTAAGGTTTCAGAAATGCAAAGGGGGTAGCTTAATTCTTAAAAACGATGAAGATCAAGAGGGAATGGGCTATAATCACTCAAAAAGTGTATCAATGTTTCAATATCAATAATAAACTTACATCCATTTTACGCAGGCATTCCCTAGCCATGTCTCCAGATGGAGAGCCATAATTAAGCCAGTACTGATTCCATTCATACAGGCTTTAATCCTGGATGAAAGCAGTCCAAGAAATAGTAGGGGACTGATGTAGAACAGCTCTCTCCAGTGGCTTTGGCAAGAAGAACGAATTGAGGCCCCTTCTTAGAATGAATTCCAATGTGGGCATTGGCCCACTGGAGGCCGACCAAATATTAGCAAATAGAATGTTTGTTTTAATGATTAAAAAATTTAAATCTAGAAGCATGGTTTTCTAATGAGGCAATTAATGAAACAGTCTGTATAAATGTGAATTTTGGTGTTGTTCTCATATAGTCATGCTAGCCATGAAATCAATAGCTGCCAGTTCTGATTGAACGAGGGGTAAAACATTGTAGATTATTTTTGAACTGCAGATTAGATTATTATTGGTATATGATGTCAAAGATCTTATTTCACATTAGTCGATTAACATATTATGTATACGGTCCCCAATAAGAAACCAAGCAATCGTCAAAAGGCTGAACGTGAACTCAAAGGGCATTTAAAATCTTAAAAACTGGTACTATGTATACACGCCAAATCCAGTGGATTTTTCCAATCTGGATCTTTCCATGACTATGTCGAAGGCCACTTCAGGGATAGTTTTTTTAATCTTGCTGCCCTCTGAGCGTTCAGTAAGTTTTTTTTATTTAAATTCTTATTTACGGGAATATTGTCCAAGAAATTGTTGAAATAAAAGTAGTCAATGGTTGAGATCTGAAACCTTCTCCGTTTCGATCCAGCCTTGAAGTGCAGGTAAAAGAGATCCCATTTATACGTATAGTATGGATGGGTATCGTCCTATATTCCCATGTAAATCGAAGTAAAAAATTTTGTGTGTAATGGAGACTGGAACTTAGGGTTTTGTTTCAGTTCCTCCACAGATTTTGGTTCCATAGAACAGAGCTTTTTCTGCAAATATTTGTACCAAAGTTCAATTGGATTAACTTTTTCAAATTTGCTGTCAATTTCAGAGCCGTTAAGGTCGAAAATTAATGATTCAAAGTATTTATCATTAAAAATTCTCAGAATATTCAAGCCATCCATGATTTTAATAATGCTTCATCTATACAATAATTAGGTCTTTTGATCAGAATGTTATATCCTTTTTGTAGAAATTTCTGGAAATATAGCTCCTGAATATCAATACCCGACACTTGTCCATAGAAAGTTTTGATTTCCAGTTAGTATATTTTTGATACACGGTGGTCAAGATCTTGTTAACATTAGTCGATGAAGATATTGGATGTCCGGTCAACAATGGAAAGTGCCAAGTTTTCGGCAAAAGCCGTAACGTGACCTCCAAGGGCATTTAGATTTGATATTTCGTTTATATATAATATAGGTTCCATATTCTTCAGGTGATAACCGAACGCTAGGGCCAGCCTGTGTAGCAACACCTGGTGAAGTTTAAAACTTCATTAGCAAAAGATATTTTTCGTTATGTTAGCTAAAAGAAGAAAAATTATTCTGTGGTACTGGTGATTTGTATTCCCTGTACTGGTGATTTTTTACCTTAACTGTTGGGGGGGGGGGGGTGGCCAGCCGACAGTTAAAGCCTTCTCTAAAATCAAATGTATTTTTATGAATGATACCACGATCAAAACAGCTCTTAAGTTTTTTTTTTTTTTGAAAAGAATCTTTTTAAACTTTTCTTGATGAGGAATAAAGGACCCTGCAGACAGAAAGAGCAGGGTATTTACAATTTTTTAATAAAAAGAAAACCCTGCCCCGTTTCAAACATTCCGGAAAATAATTGTAAAAACGTTTATTAAACAAATTCTGCTCGAAATTTTTGTCAAGATCTTCACATACAGTAATCAATTTTGGTGGTCCCCGGGGCTTTGATGCCTTTTGAGACTTCAGAAAACGAATTCTAGCGTTAAAATGTCGCAAGTCCCATTTTGGATTTCTAGTGGAAAAAATGGCTAAAATTATTGTTCGTAGTTTTGCTTGGGGAAAAGGATCCAAAATACAATTTATTTTACCTTTTAATAGTGCATTTGGATTATTATTCGGGTTTAGGAGATCGAAGAACTTGTAGAAGATTTATTAAAAAGTAATTTAAAAATAATCCCGAAATTTCAGTATTGGTATTGCATAGTTTTTCTAGACTTCCCTTTTGATCTTGAGTAACTTTTGTAGAGGTGGTTTTTTTCCTTTTCAGTAGTTATTTCCCGAGGCCAGAATGCGGTCCTCCGTGAATTTATTCTGAATACGATAGTGGATATTTTTCAAATTTTATTTACCTTATGTCTTCACACTGAGTTCTTCGTTCCGGAAACTGAATTTTTTTGGGGTAATTTCGCAGGTTTCTTTTTTAATGTTTTGAAACCTGATTTTTGAATAAAGTGAGTATAATTACTGATAAAATTACTAATTTAATTATTTTTATCAATTAATTTAAACCTTTCTTTAAAATACTTAAATTTTCATCAGAATTGTTAAAAACTTATTAAAGGCATATTTGAATTGAAGGTGAAAATCAATCCCTGTGACGGTAACTTATCTTGTTTATAATAAATATATTTGCGATTGCTGTGGGATTCAGTGTCCAGAACCTTCAATTTTTAATGTGATGCCTGATTGTGGCACTAATCTTTGGAGAAACCCAGTATGGATAGAAGATTGAAATTTTGGACCATATTCTTTAACGTTACAAAGGTTTAAGTTATTACAAGTTATGAACTCGGTCGTTTTTCAGCCTCTATAATTGTCCGAGTCGCAGACCCATTTGATTGCCCTACATTTAAAATCTTAATGTTAAATTATTAAATTAAATTAAATTAAATATTAAGAAGAGAAGAATTAAAATGTTAAAAGAATTGGAGGGTTCTAATTTTTTAAAGGTGTCGGCAATGCTGTCACGTGGGGGAAAACATCAATGGATTATATTTAAAATAAAGTGGTTAAAATATCGCTCAGCCCACCTTGTACTGGTGGTGCTGAACTTAAAATATATTCTACAATTTTTGTTGAAACCAATAATGGCTTTCTTGTCATTGCAGTTAAAGGTCCGACAAGCTCAAAGGGCCTTTTGGGATTTCCCTTTTAATTAGTCGAGGGTCCTGAACCTCCATAAATAGTCAGTATAATGAAAAGGTATAAAAGTTTTAAAATCGTGATGAAAAGCAAGATCCTTTCGATGAAATGGAGCCTAGTAGTTTATATTTTAGTTAAGACCTCGCTGCAAATGCTAAAGCCATAGAGCAGGGTTTTTATTCTAGTGTTGTACTAATATTTAATTTTTTCATTATCCAAGCTCCAGTTGCATTTTATCCTTTTAAAATTCGAAATTAAGATTAGGGGCTTTTCAGTAATATTTAGAGTATGAGCGGCCCTAGGAAATTTGTCATTAGTTATACCAAGGATCTTGAAGTTGTCACCAATTTTGATTGGATTGAGAATAATGCGGTTTGTGGGCCTTGGGTTCAGGGTAGTGGTATTTCCTTTCGAGAGTCTACGAGAAAGCGGGCTTCTAAAAATAATGGCCTGGAATCTACAAATAACTTTAAGGATAGTTTATCGTTGACGTAAATCAAAATATAAACAATATTAGACAGAATGTGACGTTCGGGCCTCTAACCACGAGTACCAGGTCATCGAGAAAAGCCTGAATATGCCCTTCCAGAGTATTTAAATTAAGCAAGCTTTAATATATATATAGTCCATACAGAGGAGGCTATGACTTTAATGTATGGGCAACCTCTGTGACACCACCTAGTTGAGCTTAAAACTTCGTTAACGAAAGAATTTTTTTCTTTAACTCAGATAAATATATATATATAAAATTACCATAAAATTTAGTAATCCCGTATAGTGCACAGGCTATTAAAAAGGTATCGACCAGTTCATGTTGTCAAATGACCCCTGAGGGGGCTCACCTACTATAGGTAATTACGGGTGTCCCAATCCCGAGGTTCCCAGGGATCTTTACTCCTATTATGATTTATTCTCCTCTCAGCCTTTTGCTTTTTATATCTTTCTTGCAAGCGAGGGAACTCTCTATAAGCTGTCGCTGCTCCGTTTGCTTCTCATGGACAGCCAAAAGCCTCATGTGTTGGCCGTACGTGGTGACCCATTTGAAATACGTATGGTGCATTGTGGTCCCTGGTGTATCACTTATTCATCTAAGTGGCTATTCTGCTAAGGATCGAGCGAAGGGTTTACTCCTTCGGTTTAGACCCCCTTGGATTTGAATAAATTCTAGAGGGAATAGAAAAGATACGTTTCGAAGTTGTTGTTTTTTTTGAGGGCTTGGTAATGAAAATCAAATTTAAAGTTTATACTGAAGGAGGATGAGTCTGCGAGGAATAAATTTTTCTTTTCGAAGCCTATCCTCAGGAGTTCCTCACTAAACTCGGTATCAATGTTGTACAGAATGCCCTGAGGACGTCTGTTAGTAAGCAGGATAATATCAAAAGCCTCTTGATTGTTAGCATCTTTTAACAAAGTTTCCTTGATTTCAATGGATTCCTCATTTTTCCAGGTAAGGATCTTGATTCCCCCTCCATGATTTGGTCCCCGAACTCTCACCTTTATCGTTGGATCCTCCCTTTTAAGACCCTCGAGGATAATTTCCTTCTTAGTCATTTTGATCCATCTAACATTTTGGGGTTTTAAGACGCTCTCAGTTGCTCTAGGGGGAGATTTTATTAGAGGGGAGCAAAGCTACCGCTTGGTCATTTGATTTCCCCTGTATGTTCTCTAATGCCACTGAGATACAATCCCACAGGTCTCTTGCCCTCCTGATTTGAATGCAAGGCCAGAGGTGGATAATTGGGGATAAGCATAACCCTCAAATGCCAATGGGAGACGTATCACCACACAGCCAAAGTCTCTTGTACTGAAACGTATCAAATCGGAGTTTAAATGCCCTACAATAAGATAAAACCTCTTAAAATAACCAGGACTGGGAAAACAAAACAAAACATCACAAAAAAAAGATTTATATGCAAGAATTCACAAGTTAAACATGTAAAATCCCACAATGAAATCAAACATAATAGTCATGATCGAATAAAAGACACTAAATTTGGTAGACTTTAAGACAAGTAGAGGTAGTCACAATTTGGGTAAAAGATGAAAAATCGGTAATTAACAGATGGGTGGAAAATGTCACAAATTAAGTAAAATATCAGTTACCAAGTTGTAGTAAAATTTGGCGGGCGAAAGAATTTTTGAATTAAAATAGTTTTTATTTGATATTTAGAAACATGTCGCATTTTTTGTGAGGGACGAAGGGGGTGATTTGGGGAATATGATGTTTGAACGAGAAAATAGATGGATGTTATTTAACCATGAAGCCATTTTAATGATATTGTTTTAACAATTTTGGACGAAAGAAAATCTTATAGCAGTTTGGAGCGCCGTGTATATACTAAAATAAGAAGTAAAATTGATTTAGTCCAAGTGTAAAGAAGTTTAATAATGAAATTATCATAGCCTGTTTAAGTAGAGATGGCGATGAAGTGGGGTATGATAAATGTACAAAAGGGGACATTACGACGAATAAGAGGACTAAAGCCTTTAAATCTGCAAAACATTAACTGCACTTGTTCATAGTATAAAAAATTTCAGTATAATAAAAGGTTTAAAATCATAATCAAAAGAAGGATCCTTTGGGAAAAATGGAGCCTAGTAATTTTCATTTAATATAATATCTCACCCCGAATGCTAGAGCCATAGAGCAGTGTTTTTATATTGGTGTTGTACTAATACTTAAATATTTTATTATCAAGGCTCCAGTTGCTTTTTCAGTAATTTTTAGTTAGTGAGGTCGTAGTAAATTTATTGTCGTTAGTTATACCCAGGACCTTGAATTTATCGCCAATTTTTATAGGATTGAAATTAATAAGGTTTGTGGGTCTTGGGTTGAGGGTTGCGGTATTTCTTTTCGAGAGTCTTCGGGGAAACGTGCTTCTAAAAGTAATGGCATGGCATCTACGAATAACTTTAAGGATAGTTTATCGTGGACGGTTGTCAAAATATTAGACAGAATACGTGACGTTCGGGCCTCTAACCACGAGTGCCAGGTCATGGAGAAAGACCTGAATTTGTCCTGCCAAAGTATTTAAATTAAGCAAGCTGTTCATGTATATTGTCACGTATAAATGAGGACTAATTTGAAATAAAGGACTTTTACTAACCACAGCAGCTTGCTCGGGTTGAAGACCATCCTTGATAGATATATTACAGTAGTTTATATAGCAAATAACCGGAAGTACTGTCCTGGAAAAAACGTCATACAAAGATTAAGATTGTTCTGGAAATTTCCGGAATAAATTATAATGATTAATAGAAATAAAGTCAAAAGTTCCTCTCCTGGAGTGAAACTTGTCCAGTAACAGGGGTTTCATATCAAAATAAATCGTATCTCATCGGTGAGAGACTTCAGTGATCACTCCAAGATTTTTCAGCTGCTACTTTATTCATTTCGCTACAGCAGCACGGCGCATTAAACACAAATTAATAAGGCGAAATAAAACTATATACAGTCACAACTTTCCAATACTGAATTGGACATTCACATCCGCTGTTCTATCAAAAAACATCTTTTTCCGTCCTCCAACCAACATGTCTGCCTTCTCCCCGTTTTTTCTTTTTTTAGTTGAGTTGCCCCAGCTGCTTCTCGTTATCCTTTTTTCCTACTGTTGCCACACGACAAACAATCTGACTTGGGAACTTTACTCCTGGGATTCGAACCAGAGTCGCAGGCGATTCACAGTTTTCCAAGGTAGCCGCTCTGCCACAGGGCTTCAGTTGAAGTCGCGTCAATATACTCCATACAGAGGAGGCTATGACTTTAATGTATGGGCAACCTCTGTGACACCACCTAGTTGAGCTTAAAATTTCGTTAACGATAGAATTTTTTTCTTTAAGTCAGATAAAAAAATATATAAAATTAACATAAAATTTAGGGAATCCGGATAGTACACAGGCTACTAAAAAGGTATCGACCAGTTCATGTTGTCAAATGAACCCTCAAGGGCTCATCTACTATAGGTAATCACGGGTGTCCCAATCCCGAGGTTACCAGGGATCTTTACTCCCTTTATGATTTATTCTCCCCTACGAATTCTTCTTTCTGCTTGATCCTTCTTTCCCTCGACGGCAAGCGAGGGAGATCTCCATGAGAAGCTGTAGCCACTCTGTTTGCTTTTTGCTTCTAATGGACACCCAGAAACACCATGTGTTGGCCATGCGTGGCAACCCATTAGACTGACGGGTGGTGACATTGTGGTCCTCGGTGCATCAATCGGCTGGTATCTAGTCACCGGAGTGGCTAGACTGCTAGGGATTAAGCGAAGGGGTTACTCATTGAGCTTGGCTTTAAGGGTGGTCACTGTCCCCGGGGGTAACTCCCAGCGTATAGGTACCAGTTAGTTTTATAGTAATGTTTGAGGCTAGGAACATCTAGAGCCAGTTACTACTATCCCTTGTTGGGCTCCATGGTGGGTGATGCCGCTGGGCCTGAATCTTTTTTCATATCGTATGGATGCTTCCTCAAAGGGTCCCTTCAGTGGGTATCGCAAAGTTCCTATTTATTTCAACTTAACGAACAATTTTGATCCTTTCTACATTATAAAGAGAGTTTCTGACAATAACGAAACATTTGAAACCGTCTCTCTAATGCGCTAATTAGAGACAGTAATGTCTAAAATGCGCTCTGGTGACTTGCTTGTTGAGGTAAATTCTAGCACGCAAAAAATTACAAGCTCAAAAATTAAAAGCTTTAGGAAATATATTAACTATTATAAGTCCTCACCAGTCATTGAATACCTCTAAAGGCATCTTTACTTACGGGGAACTCTTAAATGTCCCTGTAGAAGTAATAAAGTCAGAAATGAAGCTTCAAGGAGTTATAGATGTCCGCCGCATTACTGTCCGGCGTAATGGACAACTCTTTGAAACACAACATCATATCTTAACGTTTCAGACACCCAATTTACCAGAATTTGTATGTGCAGGTTACATACGACGCCCAATGAGACAGTATATTCCTAACCCACTCAGATGCTTTCAGTGCCAGCGCTTTGACCATTCCAAAGTAAATTGCCGCGGTACTTTAACATGTGCCCGCTGTGCAGAAAAAGGCATAATAGTCAAGAATGCTCCCTTCTGGAAAAGTGTGTACACTGTAAAGGCGATCACCCTTCCTTTTCTCGATCGTGACGTATCTGGCAACTTGAAAAACAAATAGTCACTATTAAAATTAAAGAGGATCTTTCCTATCCCGAAATCAGGCGTAAAGTACAAGCACAAACGCCTATTCCTAGTAAAAGCTACTCTTCTGTCGTTCAGAACACCTTTTGCGCCAACTGTTCGTGTCATAACTGTGTAAAATTTCATACCAATTCAAAGCCACCTGGAAATATTTTGACTTCTGATTCTGACCATTCCAACAATAGTAATACTGACAGATCTCAAAAACTGAAAACGAAATCGAAGAAAAAATTACAAAACTCGATGACTTTGAAGTTAGATAAACGTGGTATTCCTCATCAGTAATTGCCTTTAAAATTAAAAAAAAAATCAGCATCTAAAAATTCCGTCTCTTTGGGTCTTGCGACGAAGGGTATAGTCCACAAGGACTTGCCGCCCATATTTGGTGGCTTGCCCAAAAGTACCGATCACCTTTCCCTCCATCCCTCTGATGAGGATGAAGATTTACATATGAGTTGCGAAATTTCTCCAACTACACCACTTGTTCCTACTAAGTCTTCAACAGCACATTTATCTTAATGGGCACTTTTCTCTCTTGGAATTGTCGTGGCTTTCGGTCCAAATTTCAAGACATTAAGACCATTATCAACAAATTTCATCCTGTTTGTCTCTGTTTTCAGGAAACGTTTTTGAAGCCTGATAATTATATCAAACTGCGTGGTTATAATGTGCGTTCGTAAAGACCGGAACACTGGAACAAAACATTCCGGGGGTGTCTATATTTTGGCTTCCAATTTATATCCTACCACACCTCTATCTCTACGCACTCCTCTTCAAGCTGTGGCTGCTCAAGTTCAAACTCGAACCTTGGTCACAGTTTGTTGCGTCTATCTTCCAGCCCATGATAGTGTTTCCCAACAGGATCTGAATAGGTTGGTAGATCAGCTACCTTCGCCTTTTCTAATAATCGGCGACTTTAATGGACACAGCACATTATGGAGTTCGGATAGTACAAATTCTCGTGGGCAGCAAATCGAACAGTTCATTACCAATAACTGTCTCTGTCTGCTCAATAAAAATGATTAAACATACTTCCATCAGCCTACACTTAGCTTCCATTGTCTGGACCTGGCCAATCTGTTCTCCTGATTTGTTACCATTTCTGAATTTCACAGTTGCAAGTGATCTTTATAACAGTGATCACTTTCCATTAATTGTTTCCCACGCTGGTAGAGGTGTAGCAGTTCCTTGCATTGCACGTTATCTATTCCATCGGGCAAATTGGACTGCTTTTACGCAACTTGCAGAGATCACAGAGGCAATGGTTCAAGTCACTGACATCACGGAAGCAGTGCAAAAAGTTGCTGATTGCATTATTGATGCCGCTAATAACACCATTCCAAAATATTCCGCAGGCTTGCTTAAATTTCGAAGACCATGGTGGAATGATTTTTGCCGTGATAGTTACAAGGAACAAAAGAAAAGATGGAATATTTTTCGTAGGTATTCATCAACGGAAAGTCTTATAGCTTTTAAACTTGCCAGAGCTAAGGCACGGCGAATTCTCCCTCTTAGTCAAAGAGAATCCTGGGTTCGCTTCATATCAACAGTTACATCCTCAACTTCTAGCAAATTGCTGTGGAAGAGAATTAAAGCCGCAAATGGAATTTACAATGAGTTTTCCTTTCCAGTTTTGAAAACAGGAATTGGGACGGCATCATCTCCCGCTGATGTTGCAAATACTCTAGGGCATGCTTTTGCTCTGGTTTCCGATGCTGTGTCGTACCAGCCTAGTTTTGTGGCTCTAAAGAATCGTGCGGAAAGAAAGATCTTGCGGTTTTCTACACATAAATCCCTTCCATACAATTCTGAGTTTAAAGTATATGAATTGATTTCAGCTTTATCGAAAGCACACGACACAAGTCCTGGCCCGGATAGAATCACTTATAGTATGATCCGCCATTTGTCTAACATTTCAATTTCCAATCTGTTATTTTTATTTAATCGTATATGGGTTGAACAAAAGTTCCCTTCACAATAGCATGAAGCTCTTGTGATTCCGATCCTTAAACCCGGCAAGGACTCTTCTAACCCTTTCCACTACAGACCCATAGCACTCACAAATTGTTTGTGCAAGATATTGGAACGCATGATCAATTCCAGGTTAGTTTTTGAGTTGGGGAAGAGAGGATGCATTCCGCAAATGCAGAGTGGATTTCGCAGAGGACGTTCGACTTCGGATAAAATCGTCTTTCTCGAAACTCAAATCCGCAATGCTTTTGTTCGCCGGAATCACCTTATCTCCATTTTCTTTGATGTTGAAAAGGCCTACGACCGTACCTGGCGCTTTGGAATTCTTAAATCCCTTTTAAATTTTGGTTTTAAAGGAAATAAATTCATAAAACACTTCATAAAACATTCAAAAACATTTCATAAAACACTTCTTATCTTTAAGATAATTTTGAGTCCGAATTGGTAATTTTTATTCTGATCCTTTTATACAGGCTGAGGGGGTTCCACAGGGAAGCATCCTCAGTGTAACACTTTTTATTCTTCATTTTAGTCAAGTTCTTCGTATTTTACCTTCATCGGTTCAAACAACCTTATACGTGGATGATCTCCAGATCTCCTGTCAAGTGTCAAGGCAGCAATATGCGCTCAATAGATCGACAACTGCAAATTGCTGTAAAAAAGCTTATTGACTGGTGTGATGATAGCGGACACACTATTTCTGCCGAAAAGGGTCGTTGTGTTCATTTTTGCAGGAAACGAGGTCTTCATTTGGATCCTGCAATCTCTCTTCGGAATGTCGAAATTCCTGTTGAAAACGAATTTAAATTTTTGGGAATATTTGACCGTAAGCTCATCTTCCTCCCACATGTCTCACATCTGCGGAGGAAATGTGACAGGTCATTGAACATTCTATCATCAAGGACTACCTGGGGAGCAGATCGTACATCCTTACATCGAATTTACGATTCAATTATTCTTTCACGCATTGACTCCGGTTGTATGGTGTATGGGTCTGGAAGGCTTTCCGTTTTACTTAGACTGGATACTATACATCACTCTGCCTTAAGAATTTATTGGAGAAGTGCGAAAAGCTCCCAAACAGAGAGTCTGTATATTATCGGTCACCAGCTGCCATTAAATTCACGACGCCAAAAATTATCCGTCAAATACTTCTTGCGTGCATTGTCAATCCAGAAACATCCTTTGCACTCTTTGATGCTTCCTGTTCGTCTTCGGCTGTTATATGCCGCTCGATCTTCTCGCATTCTTCCCTGTTGTGAGAGAGTGAAATTACTCCTCGAAGATTCGGAACTCCGTGATGGGATTATTCAAACACGTGATTCATTATTATATCCTCCATAGGATATCCTTCAATTCTCTTTTCTAAATCCATTTCCCCTCAGGGGCTCACCTACTATAGGTGAGTACGGGTGTCCCAATCCCGAGGTTCCCAGGGATCTTTACTCCATTTATTGTTTATTCTCCCCTACGCCTCTTTCTGTCTGCTTGATCCTTCTTTCCCTCGACGGCAAGCGAGGGAGCTCTCCATGAGAAGCTGTCGCGGCTCTGTTTGGCTGTCCATGAGAAGCAAGAAGCAAAAACCCCACGTGTTGGCCGTGCGTGGCAACCCATTTGAAAGACGGGTGGTGTACTGTGGTCCCCGGTGTATCAATCGGCTGGTACCTAGTCACCTGAGTGGCTAGACTGCTAGGGATCAAGCGAAGGAGTTATTCCTTGGGCTTGGCGTTAAGGGTGGTCACTGTCCACGGGGGTAACTCCCAGCGTATAGGTACTGATTAGCACTAGGGTGTATGCCGAGGCTGGAACGTACCAGAGCCGGTAATTGCCTTCCCTTGTTGGGCTCCGTGGTGGGTGGTGCCGTCGGACCTGAATTACCCTTAATATCATATGGGGCCTAAAAAGAAATCTCCCTTCAGTGGGCATCACAAGGATTTTAAACTCTTGAATAATCACCATTTCGACACTTATTTCATTATCAAACGAGTATCGGAAGAAAAAGAAACATTTCACTCTGTGTCACCATTTCTAGTTCAAAAAGCTGTAACTGCAACCATCGGTGACGTCACTTGTATCAAGAAAATGCGCTCTGGAGACTTGTTGGTTCAAGTTACTTCAAAGAAACAGGCACAGCAAATAATAAAATTAAAGGCATTGGCAACAATCCCGATTATTGCAAGTCCTCATTCCTCCCTTAATTACTCAAAAGGCGTAATCACATGTGGAGAACTTCTAAACGTTCCTCTTGAAGAAATAACAGACGAATTACAGGCTCGGGGAGTGACTCATGTGCGTCGCATTTCCATTCGACGTGATGGGCAAGTCTTAGACACCAAACATCTAATACTCACTTTCCACTCTCCTAAATTATCGGATGTTGTCTTCGCTGGATACATTAAATTGCCAGTAAGACCATACATCCCAAATTCCCTACGATGTTTCCAGTGTCAACGACTTGGACACTCAAAGTTAAGTTGCCGCGGGACACTGACTTGTGCCCGCTGTGCTGAAAAGGGTCACGATAGTCAACAATGCAGCGCACAAGAAAAATGCGTTAACTGTGGCGGTGACCACACATCTTTTTCACGTACATGTAAACGTTGGTTACTGGAAAAGCAAATTATAACGATTAAAATAAGAGAAGATATCTCCTATCCTGAGGCAAGGCTGAAAGTTCTACCACAAACACCTAAACCTGGGATAAGTTACTCATCTGCTGTACAAAGACAATTCTGTGAGAATTGTTCATGTTCAAAATGTCTAAAGAGCACAAACCGACCAATTCCTGACAAACCTGAGTCCGATTCTGAGCAATATATGACCAGTCCTCCTGAAAATAGCAAGTCGGATAAAATTAAATCAAGAGGAAATATCAACAAATCATTAAAACTTCAGCTTTCTAAACGCGGCCTTTCTCGAAAAGACTTGCCTCATAAACTTAAAAAATCTGCTTTGCGTAATTCCGTTGCTCTTGGTCTTTCAAATCAAGGTACAGTCCACAAGGACCTGACTTCCATTTTTGGTGGCGTACCTAAAAGTACAGACCTCATTGTCCTCCATCCTTCTGAAGGCGATGATGAAGATTTAGAAATGAGTTGCGATGTCTCGCCAACTCATACTGCGTTTTTAAATCCTTCCCTTTCAGCAAGAGTTTCTTAATGTGTACCTTCATTGCATGGAATTGTCGTGGCATTCGGTCAAAATTCAATGACATCAAAACCATCATGAACAACTTTCATCCAGTCTGTTTCAGTGTTCAAGAAACTTTCTTGACGCCTAATATTCCGTTAAAATTACGAGGTTATAATTGTACTAGGAAGGATGCAGTCACACGAGTTCGGAATTCTGGTGGTGTCTGTATCTTCACATCTAATTTATATCCGAGTACACCTCTTACTTTACATACATCTTTCCAGGGTGTGGCTGTGCAGGTTCACACAAGAACGTTGGTCACAGTTTGTTCTGTTTACTTACCGCCCCAGGATGTCATCTATCAGCAAGATCTTGACAACTTAGTGGACCAGCTGCCATCACCTTTTATCCTACTAGGCGATTTTAATGGCCATAGTACTTTGTGGGGTTCGGATAGCACAAATACTCGTGGGCAGCTGATAGAACAATTTATTTCAAATAACTCGCTCTGCTTGCTCAATAACGATGAAAATACCTATTTCCACGAACCTAAACGTACATTCCATAGCCTTGATCTGGCCATATGTTCACCAGAACTTCTTCCGTTTTTGACCTTTGAAGTACTGATTTGTACAATAGTGACCACTTTCCTATTGTCTGTCATGCTGATAGCGGCGGTGCGACTCTTTGCCCACCGCGGTTTTTATTTAATAAGGCAGAATGGACAGCATTTTCACTCTTGGCTGATATCACAGAAACTATGGTCCGAGCTGAAGACATTTTGGAAGCAGTTCAGTTGGTTGTTGAAGCCATAATGAATGCTGCAAACAAGTGTATTCCAAAGACCTCCCCACATCTACGAAAATTTCGTAGACCATGGTGGAACAAAGAATGTCACGACAGTCACAAGAATAAAAAAAGACTCTGGAATATTTTTCGGAGATATCCTACAACAGAGAACCTGATCACTTTTAAAAGAGCTAAAGCGCTAGCTCGTCGCATTAGGCGTCGAAGCCAAAGAGAATCTTGGATACATTTTGTATCATCTCTTACATCCACGACGTCCAGTAAACTATTGTGGTCAAAGGTTAAGGCTGCTAACGGGATTTACCTCGATGTTAAGATTCCTGTTTTAAAAACAGGAAATCTGACGCATTCCTCGCCCATAGATGTAGCTAATACTCTTGGTTTCTGCACCAGTTTCTTACAGCCCTGCCTTTCTGACAATTAAGAATCGTGCAGAGAGGTAGCGACTGCGGTTTAATGAACAAAGTACCTTTTATTACAATTCCGAGTTCAAGATGTTTGAACTGAAATCGTCCTTGTCTCACGGCCATGATACGAGCCCTGGACCAGATGGAATCACGTATAAAATGCTTCGCCATTTGAATACTACTTCCCATTCATATCTGTTGGTACTTTTCAACAGAATCTGGACTGAAGAGAAGTACCCTAAACAATGGCGAGAAGCTATTGTGATTCCAATCTTAAAACCTGGCAAAGAGTCATCAAACCCTCTACATTACAGGCCTACTGCTTTGACAAATTGCCTATGCAAGACCTTTGAACGCATGGTGAATACTCGTCTAATCTATGAATTAGAGAGACAAGGATGTATCCCCCAGTGGCAGGGTGGTTTCCGTAGTGGTCGCTCTACATTTGATAATCTCATTTCATTAGAAACGCAGATACGCGCAATGCATTTGTCAGGAGAAACCACCTTATCTCAATATTCTTCGACATAGAAAAGGCCTATGACCGCGCTTGGCGTTATGGTATACTTTCAACACTCTTTAACTTTGGCTTTAGGGGAAACTTACCCATATTTTTACAAAATTTTTATCACGTCGGAATTTTAGAGTTCGTGTCGGAAACTTTTATTCAGAAGATTGTATTCAAGCTGAGGGAGTTCCACAAGGAAGTGTCCTCAGTGTCACACTTTTTATCGTCCATCTGAGCCAAATTTTAACAATTTTACCCTCATCTATATATGCCAGTCTTTATGTTGACGATCTACAAATCTCATGCGAAGGAAGTAGTATGGACCTGATAGAACAGAAGATGCAGACAGCCGTAAATAAACTGATAGATTGGTGCGATAACAACGGGCATACTATCTCTCCGGAGGAGAGCCGATGCGTCCACTTTTCTCGGAAAAGAAAACTTCATCTCGATCCAAATATACACATTCGGAACAATCCAATTCCTGTGGTGAAAGAAATACGGTTTTTGGGAGTTATTCTCGATCGGAAACTCACTTTCCTTCCACACATTTTACACCTGCGGAAGAAGTGCGAGAAATCCTTGAACATCTTGAAAGTTCTTTCCAGAACGTCTTGGGAAGCCGATCGAACATCTTTACTCCGTATTTATCATGCAGTAATTCTATCCCGAATTGATTATGGATGTATGGTGTATGGTTCCGCCTATTCATCTGTTCTGAGGCGACTGGATACGATTCACCACTCTGCGTTACGTATCTGTTCTGGAGCATTTCGGACTTCTCCGATTGAAAGCCTTTACATTGTTTGCAATCAGCTTCCTCTGTGTTTAAGGCGGAAAAAATATCTGGATTATTTTATTTCGGAACACAGTCTGTTCTGAAGCACCCATTTAGAGAAATAATGCTACCAGTTGGTCTTCGTCGCCTTTATAATGCCCGCCCTTATCATATTTTACCATTTTGTGATAGAGCCAAATTGCTCCTACATGAATCGGACCTTAATGAGGTTCGTGTTAAACCGGTTGATTGTTATTGTTTCCCACCCTGAGATGTCCCACAGTTCTCGTTTTTGAACACTTTCATTGGATTTGACAAATCGTTAACTGCTCCTGTTGTTTTCCAACAACTCTTTTTATATCATCGCTACTGGTATTCTTCTTTTGTGCCAATTTTTACGGACGGCTCAAAATCGGCTGATTATGTTGGTTGCGTCATTATAATTTTGTCTGATACACTAAGTTACCGCCTTCATTGTTGCTGTTCTGTATTCACAGCCGAATTGATGGCAATTTTCTGTGCTCTTCAGAAAATTTCATCTTCTCCACAACGTAAATTTATAATCTACACCGATAGCATGAGCGCTTTGGAGACACTTTCACATTTCCATAATCGAATGCACCCTATTGCTATTAAAATTTTATTTACTTTTCGATTACTACTGAATGATGGTTTTCAAATTCTCTTCTGTTGGGTTCCGAGTCATGTGGGCATTTTGGGGAATGAAAAGGCGGATTCAGCTGCCAAAGACGCAACTGTGTTTTTGAGCATTGGACTTCCATTTTGCGAAATTAGGAAGTATTTTAATAAACATATTTTTTCTACTTGGCAAACGATGTGGGACCTTCAGACACATAATAAATTGCATTCCATTAAAAAGACATTGGTATGTGGCCCGTTATCCCTGTACGGGAGATGGATGTCAAAATGACACGTCTCCGTATAGGACATACTAGTTTCACCCATAAACATCTTATATTTGGTGAAACTGCGCCTACTTGCAACAACTGTCAAGTTCCACTCACTGCTCATCACATTTTAATTGATTGTCCTGTCTTCAATTCTTATCGTGTCTGTTTTTTCACTTCATCTTTAACACTACAAGACTTGGTGGGTGAAAAATATCACGCAAATATTTTTAAATTCTTAAAGTCTATTGGGTTTTTTACTTGTGTATAAAATTTTTTATTATTCTATCAATGTTTAACTTTTCTTTTAAGTTCATATTCATTAACATCATTGTTTCAATCTGATATGATACAAGGTTTTAAAATTTTTTCTCTAATCATTATTTCCGTTAAACTAATTTGATGTCATCACTTATGCCTTAATTAAACAAAGGATTGTGTTTTCTATCTTTTATAATTTTACCATTTGCTTGGCGCAGTATAGCCAAATATGGCTCTTGCGCCAGTAAACCCCACAAAACCAACCAAACCAAACCAATCTAAATCCATTTCATGGATTTGGGAAATCAACAACGGCTCCAGTGATTTTTCAAAAACTTTTTAGCTCTCATTGCTGTCGGAATTCGACTGGTATGCCTCTTTTCACTGATGGTTCGAAGTCCAACGGTCATGTTGGATGTGGTATATTTTTAATACACAAACCATTAGTTATCGTATGCATACTTCTTTATCTATTTTTTCTGCTGAATTAACGGCAATTCTCTATGCTCTACAAAATGTTGCTCACTCTACCGACTGCAAATTTTGTATTTATACCGACAGCATGAGTTCTTTGAAAACACTGTCTCATTTTCCTAATCAAATTCATTCTACAGCCTTGGAAATTCTGAGTCTCTTGAGAACTTTGGAAAACAGGGCCTACGAGATTTTATTCTGCTAGATTCCGAATCATGTCGGAATAACGAGATATGTTCAGGCTGAAAACGCTGCGAAAAACGCTGCTTTATTTATACATCGTGATGTACCATTTGACGATGCAAAAAATTCATATGCGCATTTTATTCATTCTAAATGGCAAGAATCGTGGGATAAAAAAAATCAATAACAAATTGCATTATATCAAACCTACAGTTACATTATGGACGGCTCTTCCAGTGGGTGAGCTCGAGGTCAAATTGGCTAGACTCCACATTGGCCATACCCGTTTAACTCCTCGACATCTTTTATTCGGTGAAATAGCTCCTACTTGCCCAAACTACCTTGTAAATCTCACCATTTATCATGTTTTAATTGAATGTCCTAATTTTAGATTTCACCGGATACAGTTTTTTAACTGCTCATCCCTGGACATGCGAATGCTGGGGGGTGAGCAACCCCATAGCAACATTTTTAAATTTTTAAAAGCCATAGATATTTACCATTTTATTTAATATTTTACAATGTTGTAATTTAGAATCTTATTTCTTTTCAAGAGACAACAGATAAACATTTTAACCATTGTGCATTTTAGTATTTAATTTTTACATGAATAATTAGATATGTATATCTATTTTAACCATATGTATGGCGCAGTATAGTCAACACTGGCTCTTGCGCCATTAAAACCCACAAAACCAAGCCAACCAAACCGTACCAATAAACCTAACAATCCAATCCCTATTGTTGATGTCAGGGAGCGTACTGAGGCTTTAACTTTCAACGCAGGACCCGACTTAGCCTAGTTGGGGCCCGAGGCAAAACTTTGAAACCCCCTTCTGCTTCACTACTTTGGGAATGGCGCAGCTTGTCCTGAATTGGACCTTGTGCCAATAACCCAAACCAAACCATACCATACTGCTTCACTACTTCAGTAATAAAGAATGTTCCTTAAAAAATAATAAGTGTAAAATAAGCTATCTGATTTGGGGCCTTCTCTGATGAGGAGGCCCGGGGCAACTGCCCCGTATGCCACTGCCTTAATCAGACTCTGATTCGACGGCGGCCATGGTTAAAACTTTATACTGTTTGTCAATGAATTCTGAGACGATCACATTTGGACGATTCCATCTCATTAAAGGGTGAGACGCGGAACGATGAGTGCACTTCCAGTATTCACCTTCGACCAAGGATTTCCCCCATTCATTTTACTTCATTTTTAAATGTTAATATCTCCGCTTTTCGTCTTTCCTCTCACCCCTATATCGACAAATTAAACCCATCCTAACACATACGGAAAGGCACGGAGGATTTTACAATCCGTTGTCAGTCAGTATGTCTACATTTGTTACTAGTGAAATTTCCAAAACAAAAACAGTCGGCTAGTTTTATTCTTCATCAATGGGCTTGTGCTGTTTGATTTATTTTCAATGGGTTGAGAAAATGGTAATGTTTTTTGTGCTAAAATTTGGAATAATAGATTTCTTGAACAATTAATACTTTTTGCATAAAAAAACAAAATAGTTTTGATGTTAGAGCACGCGATGATTACAACACTCTTTTATCTGAGTTGAAGAAGTATAATCATCCATTTAAATGGTTTAAAAAATAATTTGGATAGATAATAAAATATAGTCTGAAAATCAGTTATAACACGAATAAAACGGTTTCTCTCTACTGACAGTATTAGAAAAAGTTTTCCCTGTATATTTCTGGTTTCATCAGATTTCGGATTTCAACTGAAACAATGCAGATAGCGGTATTTTTTTTTAGAATTGCTGTTGCCAACAATAAGGAAATTACGAAAAAATTTTATAAAGAAAGACGAGTTATCATTTTAGGATAAAAAAAAGAAACAAACTACGAATGCATTAAAGCAATAACACTCTAAAGTATTATGCAGATGTTTCTTTCGGAATAGATTTTGCCAAAAACAAGGCACATTTTTATAACTGCACGAAAACAAACGACATTATTTAACGAAGGTAAACAACTTGAATTAAAGAAAATATAAATTAGTTTTGACAAATCGATATTTTTTGTTTAAACAATGGGAGTAGGAAGTCCTTTTTCGATGCAACAAACGACATATTAAAATTCTTGAAAATGAATGCATTCATGGCTAAAAACTGAAACTGTTCTTAATATACAATGCGATTTGCTGCTAACAAATAAATTAATTTGAAATTATTTGCTTGCATTTTAGATGTTTGCAAAAAGAACTATTAATTAATGATATTAAAAATCCATTTCAATCAGTTAAAAAGCTTTTACAAATTGATAATAACGAACGATAAATGTTTTTATGTGCGTTATTTTGTCATTTATATTAATGATTATATTTCAACCTAATGATAAAGCAGATTACAATTTTCCTAATTTCCAAATAATGATTTTTTTCCCCTTTTACCCAGCATTTTCGTTTTTAGCTAAAAAAAAAGGTACTTGCGCCAAAATTGCTTTGATTCGTGGCATTCCCAAATAGCAGACAAGCTCATTAAATGATAAAACAAGTTTATCTGTGGTAAGAAACTACATTCAATTGAAAAAATACTCCTCTTATCTATGAAAAACAGCTGATAAACTGGCAATATGATGAAATTCGTCTACACTAAAATAGTAAAATCAAATATATTGTTAGTAATTTTATACGTCCTCGGAGTTCCAGGAACAATTCAACATGTGTCTAGAAAGTTAAAAGTTTTGCATGGGCTGTTCATCATTCTCAGATGCCTTAATTTTACAATCTGCTTGACACTGGGCATGGGTAGTTTGAAGAGTTGGTGTCACAGTTTTTTATGCCTCAAAATAATTATATCTTTCATAATCATCGATTTGTCAGTTTTTGCAAACTGGTATTTCATGTACGTGAGACGAAATGATTTGAAAGACTTGCTCCAAGCAATCGGAAATACCGAAAGGAAGTTTAGATACAAGACAGAAAGCGACCGATTTTATGTTGGGTGTGTTACAATTATTTTTCTAGTACTGTGCATTGCAGTTCTAGGAATGACTTTTTTCTTGATATATTCCAATAATTCGGAGTCACACTTCTGGTTTCAAAAACTTATGTTCAAACAGGATATTCCTTTAAGTTTTACGGTTAAATGTATCAATATTTTTATACTAATGTCACTTGCACAACTTTTTAAGTACGTAATTCCTTTGCTGATGACCTTCTTCTATATTCAAATCTGTCTTGTTATCCGTCGGCTAATTATTCAATGCATGGAAAAGTTGGATGCTGCTTCCAGTGCCTCTTTAAAATCTATGCCAATTGAAATTTTTATACACCTTTATCAAGACATACATGAAAAAACACTGATGACAGAATCGGTATTTTCTGTTCCGATATTTTGGTTGATGTTTTGCCATTTTATGGCTGTGTTCACGATGCTTTCGGAAGTTTTGGACATGAATACTTTTCTCTCTGAACCGATTTTAAGATTGGAGACTTCGGTATTTGGTTTACTTCAGTGCCTGGTCTTCTTCGCTTTGGCATATTTTGCTTCGCTGGTAAATGAAGCGGATGAAAGACTGAAGGTGAAAGCGAGAGACTTGGCTTTTCGTTTGAGTCTTCAAAACTATACTAAAGATCGCAGTGAACTGCTCATTCGATTCATCAAATCGAAACGTCGTTTAGTTCTCACAGCTTGGGGAGTTTTCCATTTCAAGAAGCAGTTTTTGTTTGCTTCAGCGGGTGTTGTGATCACTTACAACTTGCTTATATTACAGTTGGATTCACCAGTGGAATAACAATGAAATGTAAAATTTTTGCTTACCATATTAATGAATTAATCATTTTAATGAATCTTCAATTTATAGTACTCCCTGAGTTCGAAAAAAATATTTCTAGAAAGAATCCATCTGTCTGTTTGTGAAAAAGATAGCTCAGAAATATTTTGACTTAGAATGGCAAAATTCGATATATTATCTTTATAAAATTTTACAGATACATATCAACAGTTTGGAATAACACTTTTATGCGAGAAAGCTTTGTGGAAACCACACCAGCTGATTTCCTAGTATTGTTATGAAAAATGTCGAGCATGCTCATGAGCAGAGTTTTGAGTGATATGTTAACGGTTTCGTTGTTTTGAAAATATACAGAGCGTCCTGGTAATGGCCCTCGAATTTTAAACAATAATTACCCAAAGGATATCAATAATATGTATTATTTTAAATACTATAGAAGCAGTTTTAAAATTAGTTATAAATGTTGCTAATAGAAGGAGCCATAAGCTATAGTCGTAATACGACGTCAGAGGGAAAAAAGGTCATAATCTGCAAACAATTGTAACTAACTCATTACAATCCTCATCTTTTTATTATGTGTGGCTTTGCAGCTGAGAGACGACTCGTACAAAAAACTAAAATTTTAGGTCATCTTCTGTAATGTATCAATAAAAATGCATGCATTTATCTTTATTTAAACCTATCTGGTTTTGCAAGTTTATTCTGGAAAAAATATATTTCAGTAAGTTCCCCAAATGATGAAAATCCCATCGAAAGCGTTAAATAGAGACCATTTGATATATGTTTTTTGTAATGTGGAATAGTTCAAAACAGTGACTTTATTTTCGTATTCATCAAGAAATGGAGGAATAGCAGGTTTTTACGATGTTCTGGTTCCTTTTAGATAAATATCAAAATTCCTCGTCTATGATATAAGGTTTGCAGTGTGGAAATAAATTATTCCAAAAGCACAGCTTATCTTTCAATTAAGATCACTTCTCGAAAGAAATTGTTCAGATCAGAGTCGACTTTTGTCCATTTGAGTCTATTGATTAGAATAGGTTACAAAAAAATCACGAAAATGCTGTCACTAATTTAAAATAAGATAAAACTTTAGTTTAATTTTAAATAATTTTATCGTGTGAGAACATGACGTTGCTTTGGTTTGAGGTTTATGAGGTCTCAAAATGCGTAGACAACAATTTAGCAATTTATTGGTTTGGGAGCATCACTTTTTCGCTTGTAGGATTATTAGAAAATAATCCAGAATGTTGTCTTCATTAGCGATTTATTGCCAAAGCAATCACTTAAAAAAAGAAATTTAATTTGTAATTCAAAAGTTTACGCCAATTTCAACTTTACTACATTTTATGATGTATTTTATTTGTTTAATTTTGATTATTGACCTACGTGGTTCATTTTTTTTATTTCACCCTCTAATTTTATATCAGGGATAAACACAGCAAAAAAAGGTAGGAAAGAAGGGGAAAAAACAATTCACCAAATATGTTACTCTCCTGATACAAGGATCGTCGCTTCACGCACACAAGGTCCGATCTTTTATTCTCAGGCTTTTAAACACATTGAGTTTAACCATTTGATTGGCGCAATTTAGCCTAACATGGCTCTTGCGCCATAAAACCTCAATCAACCAACCATCCTGCATAGAAGGGTAATTTCGCATCCTCCTAGCCACATGCTTCAACAACCATAAAAATTCTGTGTGATCCTGCACTAAAAAAATGCATATTTGTTGCAGTATTACTATTATTACGGATTACCGAGTTCGCTTGTAGTGAGTGTATGAGGTGAAGACAATCAGCAGGCCTCAGCAGAAAACACTGCCGTCGTTTATTTAACACAAATACGACAAATATAGATATTGCAAATATTTACAGTCGAGACGAACACAGGACAGCACACTATAACAGCAATAGCCCACAAGTAGAAATCGACCACGAACACAAAGCTGCCGGACAGAATTTAGCAGGAGAGAGATCTTCGAAGTTTCGATCTACGGTGTCTCCAAACGGCTTAAGTTCTCGCTGTCTTCTCGCCTTAGCTGCCGATTTATTACCACGCGACTGGCTACTCCACACACGACACGACATTGCTTCAGACAATCTCGGTACAAAGGAGTACAGCATTCGCTTGAGCTCCACATAACGCTAACACTCCGCCGTTACTTCGCCATACTCTCGAAGACTCGTTACTTCTCTTCTACTCTGAATCCTCTTCATTTCAGCTTGCAGCTTGAGAATTCTAGCCTTTTATAACTTCTGGGAGGCGGATCGAGAACCTCCTGAGCCAATTAGAGCACCTCTCAGTTTCTATTGGACGGATCATTAAAATTCCCGAAGTTTCTAAGAGTATCTATTAGTAGTCAAATTCGTCGCCAAGTTTCCAAGTGTATCGCCAAGCTTCGAGATGAGTGATGCAGCACCAGTTCAGCATGCAACAGGGCTGATTGTAAAACAGTCTTTCTTACCATGACAATATTTGCGCTGGGAAGTAAAATTACAGGTTTGTAATACTATTATATGTATTTAGTTGAGAAAAGACATGGAACTCTATCAATTCTCTGGAAAATCAAGTTCTTACAGGAATATTCATATTATCTTATTTATAAGGACAGCTTGCTATCGGATAAATTGGCCAATCCATCAGAAGTGAAACTCAATTATTTCTTTGGATACAATATTTGTGACAAAGGAATTAGCTACCCTTCGAATTCTAAGAGATTTGTGATCGGAAAATAGAGGAAAGGCTAGTTGGACAAATATAGGACAGTTTACGGCAGCAGATCAGGAATAGCATACACGCTTTCGATATAATGGCAGTGACTTGAATATGAAGAATTCAATATACTTACTTAGCGACTTCTACACTAAATTTACTTTTGAAAAAGGGCGTTAAACCATCATGTTGAAATTCTCTACACATTTGCATTCTCTATGAATATGCAGAATTTTAATTTTCTTTTTTTTAGAACTTAATTACTAATATGGTCCATCGATTAACTTACATTTTATTCCATATGATTTATATCATCCGTCAGTGAATTTGATAAAAAAGTTCCTTTTATGGTTTTGTAAACAATCTATCATTAATAAATTGTTAAAATAAAAAATTAAAAATAATTTAAAAACTAATAATAAAAGTGTTTTAATGTATTTTTTATTAAATTTATTTTATATTCTGTGTAAAAGTCAACTGATAATTAGGTGCTTTCAGTTTGTTTGTTTTTTCCAAAGGGGCCCTGCATTTCTTAAGGCCTGTTGTCTTTCGGAGCCTAATTTTAAGAGATCCGACTACGAATGCAGTATTGAGAATTACTTGTTGCCAACATTTGTTACTAAATTTGAAAATTATTTTCTATTTTTTTATCATGTGTGAACATTATGTTGTTTTGATTAGGAGATTTTGATGCTTTCTGAATTTCCAGGCAAAAAAAAATATTTTTAACTGCTTTTACTAGCATCGCATTATTATTATGCATGCTTCTTTGACATCAGATGCTCTTTTTAAAGATTGAAGAAGAACTATGACATCATAGCTGTTATTTCATCTCAAAATCGGCCAAGCTCCAAAGCTTTGTTTGCCAAATAGAAAAATTGAAAATGAAAGTTTAAAAAAATTTATCATTATGTATAGAGCGGGGGGGAGGGGGAAAGAGAACGATAGAGAAGTCTTATGAATGTTTCAGACCGATTTAAATCGGTTAATGACTTAAATTAATTATGATGAATAATGATTTAAAAATAAAAGTGCTCTCACATGATAACTTGAAATTTACTCTCGAAGATTTCATTTTTTTTTTTAATTTTATGTAAAAGTCAACTGATAACTAGGTGCTTTAAATTTTTTTCCAACGAGGCCCTGCCCTTCTTAAAGCCTGCCATGGTTCGAAGTCTCCTTTTAAGAGATCCTACTACGAATGCAATATGTAGCATTACTTGTTGCCTGCACTTGTAACTAAATATGAAACTTGTTTTCTAATTTTTAAAAAGTTTTTATAATAAACGTGTCACTTATTTCATTAACTTTCGATTTCTATTATCAAGTTATTAAATTTTAAACTGAGAAAGACCTTCGGAAGACCTTCTTTAACTACAAAATATAACTTAGAGTCTTGGCAATGCATTGAAAAAAATTGAATATTATAGCCAATATTCTTCACAAGAAAAAAGATCGGAATTATTTAGCTAAATTGAAAACTATTAAAATCAGTTATTCTTATATTTAGTATATAATTCAATATTCCAATTATAGGTAAAAAATTATTTTTAATTAAATCAGCGATTTTTTTTCCAAAGCGTCATATACCAAAAAAAATTGATTTATTTTCTCAAGATTCCTGACAAGTTAAGTCAAAACAAAGCACATGTTTATTGGATTTTTCATGCAATATATATTAATGAATGCAAAAAAATAAATAAACACTATCTGAAAAACAAATTAGAAAAATAATTTCCTCGGTTCTAAGATTATAATTTACAATCTATTAAAGATCCTAGTAAAAAAACTCATTACTTTTTCCTTCACACAGATAAAATTATATTCTTTATTTAGTTTGAACTAACTTTTATCAAAGGATTTCCAAATGAACCATTATTGATTTACATTATTAATTAAGTACAGAAAACTAGTTTTCCAGCAACAATAGAAGGTATTTATTATTTTAAATAGCGTGAAAATATTTCTTTAGAAAAGACATTTTTTAATCAAATTGTATAATTTTATAGAGATATAAAATAGAAAATACCTAGGTATAGTATCAAAAATCATCAAACGTACTGTTTCTCAAATGCTTAGCCATTCTTAAATCTATTTATGACAAAAAACAGTATATTTTATAGATATATTGTATTAAAAAACATGTTAAAAGTTGCAAATCTTAATCATTATGGTTTCCTTTTAAAATTTCTTCAGTTTTCTGGCTTAAATATACAATACAAAGAGAAACACCCAAAAAGTTGTTTATTTAAGAAATTTTTGAAAAAATCACCGATCGTTCTCATGTATTTGATCCAAATATATATAATAATATCAGCCTTATTGACAATTACCCAGGCTTCTTCATATTTCGTGGTTGTAACATGCTTTGCAGTTGCAAATCTAATATCATTGATTCTCTGGCATCTTATGCACAAAAGACGGAAAAAGATCATGAGTTTGTTTATCAAATGTCACTTAATAACTGTGGAACTTCAGAGATACCGTAAAAGTCTCAGTACAGCCATAAACATAAGCTTGGGTTTCACTTTCTTAGTACCCGTTTTATCAGCCACTCTTTGTATAATACATCTACACAGCTCTCCCGCCTTTCTTAAAGCTTATTACAACCTATACCTTGAATCTAAACTCGGCTGCTTGGCTACCATTTTGGTAAGGATCACTATAGCTGACTTGACTTTTTTGTATCTTTATACATTTCCATCTATCATTACAATTGTATGTGGGATCATCTATTACCAACTGAGTGAATTGTTAGTTTACTTTTATGGTCATATCAAAGGTTTTAGTAAAAGATATCCCTCTTATGATAAGTTGTTCAAACTGATGGAAAGTTACGATTTGATTAGTGATTTATCGCTCAGAATTGAGAAGATTCTTTCTCCGGTGGTTCTTCTGCTTCTTTGTTCGCAAACGTTCTGTATGTACATTGCCCTCTCCAGTTTCGTTCTTTTTGATTCTGTGAATGCACCACTCAGCGTCAAGTGGCAATCTTTTCCGGGTATGACATTGACTCCAGCATCTCTGATTGGTATCAATCTATGCGCAGCGAGAATCTTATCGCAATTGAAAAATACCCAAACAACTTTGCAGAAGATACACAATAACTTAATAAGAGATTTTGAAATGAATTGGAAGTCTATATTGTTATTGAAGACAATGATGAAAATGAAATTTCCTTCAATGACGGCCGGAGGGGTTCTGGAAATGAAATGTGGGCTCGTTTTTTCTGTTTTTGGTTCTTTACTCACGTATGGCTTGCTTATAATAAATATCAGAATAGCATAAATGCAAATCTTCTGGCAAGCAATTCGCTGCGATGTTGTGTCATTTAATCAATTTAACTGTTTCGACCTCAACTGAAATTGCGTATCTAAATTGTCATAATTATATATATGTAACAAACAACAATTTTATATTTGAAGTAGAATTTAGAGTCGTGGCCAAATACAGGACGAAGACAAGTTGAGTTTTTAAGTTCGTTTTATTCCTTCTCGAGAGGTACGTATTATATATAAATAGTGCGGACACAAAAACAAAAGAAGGTATTAAAAAGAACGAAATCGTTTATCCCTGGTTTTATATACCACGAAATTCTAATAAGTCTAACACGTGTGGAATTTTGATAGGAATTTTCATTCGTGTTCACCTTAGAAAGAGAAAAGCAGGCACCCTTTAGAAGAATCTGTTTACAAAACCGATCTTTATATCCCTTCACTTGGCACGCAGGAACGATGTCGCAGCATTTTCACAAACCTTCAGTAGATTTAATTAAATAGAAAAAGTGGAATGGGATCAGGAAGTAAGAGAATGTTTTAGAATGACTTTATGGCTGAAGTAAGCTTAAAATTAAAATAGGACTAAATAAATGTTAAAATATCATGTGTGTGTGTGTGTGATGATATTTTAAAATTAAGGTTTAATCTTAATTTAGTCCACAGTAACTTCATTCTAAAAATATTCTCTTATTTCCTGATCCATTCCACTTGTTCTAGGTAATGAATTCAACAATAGCTTTGTAAAATTGATGAATCAACTAATTGAATCACTTCCCAAAATCTGAGTGAAGGGTTAAAATACGGTCCATTGGAGCACATTCCTTTATAAGATCCTTATGATTCCCTTATACGTGATTTACATGCCATAAAAATCCCTATTAAAATCTCTTTGCTTGGCGCAGTATGGCCAAATATGGCTTTTGCGCCATAAAACACCTCAAAACCAAACCCTATTAAAATCTCACAGTATATATTCACAGGGATAAAAGCTTCAATAGAATTT
>JAOUZG010002851.1:12484345-12500841 GCA_026289955.1 Argiope argentata
ATATAATTGTCTTTGATTAATTCGTCATAACGAAAAATGTTGTACTTTTTCTATGACGAGTATACTCGTCAAAAACAGTTAACAGGTTAATTCACACATAACTGAGAATCGTAATACTCTACCCTGTCATAACTATCAAAAAATAGTTAGTAGATATAAATCGAATCAACATGTCCGATTCATATCTACTAACAGGAATAGGATAATTTGTTCAGTAATACCTCTTATCAGTATACTGATACTAACATGACTATAGTCATGTCTGCAAAATGCTCATCAAATACTATAAATCAAGGTTCATAGACATTTCTACGCAAATTTATTTTAAAAAAGAAAGGAAAAGATTTTAAGCATGGTACTGAGGCAAATAAAAAAAAACTGCATTTCTTCTAATCGCCTCAGGCAGCCACAAGATTCGATGAGAGTATTGGTTACATTTACTTGCAGATAAATCTTTCTTTTTATAACACCATGTTCATGATTCCATATTACTGCCCAACATTAGAGCTACCGTATTTTAACTAATAATACAGCTTTTAATTTTTATGTTTATTGTGTGCGTGAAGCTTTCTAATGAAGACTGTCCTGTCACACTATGACATCATAATAATACTAAAAAGTAAGTATCTGGCTCATCTGTCTCATAAGTTTTGCTATATTGTAACTTTTTATTATTATTATTATTTATTTGTCTTTTAAACTACACAAATATTAAACAGAATCTTTCTTCATTAGCTTTCACCAATGGGAAAATAACTGCGTATTCAAGCAATTCATGAAACAATGAAACCAGTTTAACTTTCGGGTTACAAATTAATGTTTTGTTTGAAATATATATAAAAAACATTTAAAAAATTGCCTGAAATTCAAAAAAGATTAAAATGAAATATGCGACACATTTTTCAATACATCATGTCAGAGCATCATTTCTTGAACGGCCGAGCACCACGTGCTCGTGCAAGTTAAATTATATTTTTATACATTTCAACTGTTTCATTGAATGAGTCTCTTTAGTATTGCGTATAGCCTACTTTTGGCTCTTGCGCCATAAAAATCTAATCAACCAACCCTTTAGTATTGCAAACGATTGAAAAAAATTTGTCCCGCATTGATTGTTTAAAAAAAATATCCCATTTCCTATTTATTTCATTTTATGTAATCACAAGCTCAAAATGGCATTTTCTAGGTTTTATTGGCTGTTGTCGATAACTTATTTTTTTAATCAGAGCTTTTATAAATACAATGGCACCACATTATTAAAAGTTGTTTTTTGAAGTGTTCGTGCAGATAATAAAATTTCAAATCATCGCCTACGGATTTTTTGTGGACGCCAAAAACCTCATCCCCAAAACAACATCATTATCTGACAGGATTAAAAAAATCGCATATTTATTAAACTGTTGTTATTAAAAAGACAAATTTTCGAATTCTGAAACAGTGTAAAATTTACTTTTTACAATAATAATTTAGGACGTTATTATGATAAAACGCTAAAATTCAGCTTTATTTATTATTATTTTTATTAATTAAAATTTCACAGGTACACATTCCTTTCCTCCAAAGTATATCTGTGCCCAATTTCGTAACTGCAGATCAGACAATCGAATCTCTTGGACAACACATACACACGCGCAGTATAGCCAGGAATGGCTCTTGTGCCAAAAAACCCAACAAAACAACTAACCAACCAACCAACACATACACACGCACGCATATATTCATATTTATTATTCGCATAGAGTAACAGAAAAAGAACTACAGAGGAAAGTTAAAATATTATGCTATGCATTCAGCCTGAGTTCAATCAACAAAGAGATAAAATCCCGAAAACTTCTCCATCACAATCGAAGTCAGAAAGGTCTAAAACGTGGAAGTTAATCAGAATTTAGAACTTTTTGTGACCAGTACAGAACTTTCTGCAACTGTTCTCCTAAAAAAGAGAACATTATACTTGTGTGGTATTAAATCTATTTCAAACTTAAACTAAACTATCAAACTAGCAGTACCCGCACGGCGTTGCCCGTGGCATAGTATCCAAGAAGAAAAATTGGTTTTAAACTTAAGTCTAGTCTCCACTCGATATCCCCCTCAGGGGCTCACCTTCTTTAGGTGGGTACGGGTGTCCCAATCCCGAGGTTCCCAGGGATCTTTACTCATTTTATGTTCCCCTCAGGGGCTCACCTACTATAGGTGAGTACGGGTGTCCCAATCCCGAGGTTCCCAGGGATCTTTCCTCCCTTTATGTTTATCCTCCTCTACGCCTTCTGCTGTCTGCTTTTTCTTCTATCCCTCGACGGCAAGCGAGGGAGCTCTCCATGAGAAGCTGTCGCCACTCTGTTTGCTTCCTGCTTCTCATGGACAGCCAAAGTCCCCACGTGTTGGCCGTGCGTGGCAACCCATTTAAAAGACGGGTGGTGCACTGTGGTCCCCGGTGTATCAATCGGCTGGTACCTATTCACCTGAGTGGCTAGACTGCTAGGGATCAAGCGAAGGGGTTACTCCTTGGGCTTGGCGTTAAGGGTGGTCACTGTCCCGGGGGGTGGCTCCCAGCGTATAGGCTTCGGCTAGCACTAGGGTGGATGCCGAGGCTGGAAATGACCAGAGCCGGTAATTGCCTTCCCTTGTTGGGCTCCGTGGTGGGCGGTGCCGTCGAACCTGAATTTTTTTCAATGTCGTATGGGGTCTTCCAAACGCGGTCCCTTTAGTGGGCATCAGAAATCAATCAAATTTATTTCTAGTCAGCAAAACTTTGATACTTATTTTATAATTAAGAGAAATTCTGAAAATAATGAATCATTTAATTCAGTTTCTCCTTTCCTCGTCCAAAAGACTATAACAACAATGATCGGTGAAGTTTCTTGCATTCGCAAAATGCGTTCTGGGGATTTACTTGTGGAAGTTGCTTCTAAGAAGCAAGCCCAACAAATCATGAAATTAAAGGCCTTGACTACAATTCCCATTACTGTAGAACCACATGTGTCTCTAAATTATTCTAAGGGCGTCATTACATGTGGTGAATTGTTCAATGTACCCATTGAAGAAATTTTAGAAGAATTAAAAAGCCAAGGAGTGACGCATGTACGCCGCATCACTATCCGGCGGGATGGAAAACTCCTTAATACTAAACATCTGATATTAACTTTTCACTCTCCTAAATTGCCGGAATTTATATATGCTGGGTACATGAAATTACCAGTTAGACACTATATTCCAAATCCCCTCAGGTGTTTTCATTGTCAGCGTTTTGGCCATTCAAAAGCTAATTGCCGCGGGACTGTGACATGCGCCCGCTGTGCTGAGAAAGGTCACGAGAGCCAGCAGTGTTCGGCACAAGAAAAGTGTGTGAACTGCGATGGCGAGCATTCCTCTTTTTCGAGGGCTTGTAAAGTCTTATCTCGCACACCAACTCAAGGCTTAAGCTATGCCGCAGCATTGCAAAAACCGTTCTGTGCAAATTGTTCATGCCCAAATTGCATTAAAGATAAAACAGAAATGAAACCACCAGACAAACCAATGGATTCAGACACTGGGCAATCTACAGCTAGTGCTCCTGAAACTTCAAAAGCAGACACAAAAAAACAAAAGACAAAATCTCATGAAACTCTGAAATTAAAGCTTGCAAAACGTGATCTTGCACCAAAAGATCTCCCTACAAAACTCAAAAAATCGGCGTCCAAAAATTCCGTCGCCTTAGGGCTAGCGACGAAGGGTATTGTTCATAAGGATCTAGCATCCATTTTTGGTGGCATGCCCAATAGCCCAGATATTAAATTGCATCCATCTGAGGATGAATCTGAACTTGAAATGAGTTGCGAAGACCCGGCAACTCCAACAACTGCCTCCGTTCATTCCCGTTCCAAAACAATCACTTAATGGGTACTTTCCTCTCTTGGAACTGTCGCGGCATTCGGTCCAAACTTCCTGATATCAAGTCCATTATTAATAAATTTCATCCCATTTGTTTAGGTGTACAAGAAACTTTCTTGTCACCCAACATTCCCATTAAACTACGCGGATATAATTGTGTTCGGAAAGATGCAGGCACAGGAGCTCATTGTTCTGGCGGTGTCTGTATCTTCACTTCAAACATTTATCCGAGCATACATGTCTCCATTGCTTTACATACATGTCTCCAGGCTGTGGCTGTTCAGATTCATATACGATCTTTGGTCACGGTCTGTTGTATTTATCTTCCGCCTCATGCCATCATACGTCAACAAGATCTCGACACCTTAGTGGACCAGCTTCCCAAGCCCTTTATCCTGCTAGGTGACTTCAAAGGCCATAGTACTTTGTGGGGTTCGGAGAGTACAAACTCTCGTGGGCAGCAGATCGAACAGTTCATTGCAAATAATTGTCTCTGTCTGCTAAATAATGATGAACAAACGTACTTCCATGCACCCACACGTAGTTTTCATTGTCTTGATTTAGCCATATGCTCTCCCGAACTGCTATCGTTTTTGAATTTGACTGTTGGAAATGAACTATACAATAGTGATCACTTCCCCTTAATAATCTCTCATGCTGATAGTGGTAGTGCAACCTTTTGTCCTCCCCGTTTTCAATTTCCACGAGCAAATTGGACTACATTCTCCCAACTAGCTACTATCAATGAAAACATGATTAGTTATACAGATATATCAGAAGCCATACAAAATGTCGTTGACACGATAATGAATGCATCAAATATCACCATTCCGAAATCTTCCCCACGTCTAAGAAAATTTCGTAGACCGTGGTGGAACGAAGCCTGTCGTGACAGTTATAAAAACCAAAAGAGACTTTGGAACAAATTTCGACGATATCCAACATCAGAAAACTTAGTCGCTTTTAAAAAGGCCAGAGCCCTTGCTCGTCGCATTCGCCGTCGTAGTCAAAGGGAATCTTGGATTAACTTTGTATCATCAATCACATCCTGTGTTCCCAGTAAACTTTTGTGGAAAAAAGTAAATGCAGCTAATGGAATTTATAGAGAAAATTCCTTTCCTGTTCTAAATACAGGAAATGTGTCCTTCTCAGATCCATTAGACGTTGTCAATGTTTTGAGTAAAACATTTGCACAGGTTTCCTCAACCGTCTCTTACAGTTTTGATTTTCTATCAGTTAAAAATCGAGCGGAACGGGTACCTTTAGGCTTTAATACCCTGGGGACATTTTCATACAACTGTGAATTCAGTATATCAGAACTAGAATCGGCCTTATCTCAAGCCCATGATACAAGTCCTGGACCAGATGGGAACACATATAATATGCTCCGCCATTTGAATGCGCATTCCTTATCCAGTTTATTACTCTTGTATAATAGAATCTGGACTGAGCAAAAATATCCTTCACAATGGCAGGAAGCTATTGTGATCCCAATCTTAAAATCTGGTAAAGAACCATCAAACCCTTTGAACTACCGGCCAATTGCATTGACTAGTTGTCTTTGCAAAACCTTGGAACGAATGGTTAATGCTCGTCTCGTATATGAATTGGAGAAGAGAGAATGTATTCCCCCGTTGCAGAGTGGTTTCCGTAGAGGTCGGTCTACTTCTGACAACCTGATTTTACTGGAAACCCAGATCCGCAATGCTTTTGTTAAAAGGAATCATCTTGTCTCTATATTCTTCGATATTGAGAAGGCATACGACCGTGCATGGCGCTACGGCATACTTTTAACCCTTTTTAACTTTGGTTTTAGGGGTAACTTACCCATATTTTTACAGAACTTTTTATCATATCGCACTTTTAGAATTCGTGTTGGTAGCTTTTATTCAAATCATTTTATTCAAGCTGAGGGAGTTCCCCAGGGAAGTGTCCTCAGTGTCACACTTTTTATCACTCATCTTAGTCAGATTTTACTTCATTTACCTTCATCTGTGCATGCTACTTTGTATGTCGATGATCTGCAGGTCTCCTGTCAAGGAAGCAATATGAATCTAATTGAAAGGCAATTGCAGGCTGCTGTAAACAATTTGACCTCCTGGTGCAACAAAAACGGGCACACTATCTCACCGGAGAAAAGCCGATGTGTCCATTTTTGTCGCAAACGAAATCTTCATCTTGATCCGTGTATTCATATTCAGAATATTCCAATCCCTGTGGTAACCGAAATACGAATTTTGGGAGTGATTTTTGATCGGAAACTCACCTTCCTACCGCATATCTTATTTTTACGGAAGAAGTGTGAGAAATCTTTAAATATTTTAAAGGTTCTTTCGAAAACATCTTGGGGTGCCGATCGGATATCCTTACTACGTATCTACCAAGCAGTAATCCTTTCCCAGATTGATTACGGTTGCATGATTTACGGCTCTGCACGCCCTACAGTTTTGCGGAAACTAGATACTATTCACCACTCCGCTCTAAGAATCTGCTCTGGAGCGTTCCGTACTTCACCAGTAGACAGCCTTTATGTTACTTGCCACGAACAGCCTCTCCATTTAAGGCGACAGAAATTATCTATTTTATTTTATTATCTTTCAAAATCTGTCCCTAATCACCCCATTAGCAATATGAATCTTCCGTTTGGTCTACGTAGACTATATGATGCCCGCCCCTCTCACACCCTTCCATTCAACGAGAGAGTCAAATTATCCATGCATGATTCGGACCTCTCAAATGTCACCATCAAGACAACTGACTCATTGCGCTTCCCACCTTGGGATATCCCACATTTGTCGATCCTAAATCCTTTTGAAGGTTTTGACAAATCTTCTACATCTTCTGTGGTTTTCCACCAGCTTTTTCTTTATCATCATTATCAGTATTATTCATTCATGCCAATTTTTACGGATGGATCGAAATCAGAAGGGCATGTTGGTTGTGGCATCGTTCTTCCAGCTGTTACACTGAGCTACCGTCTACACAATTGCTGTTCTGTTTTCACGGCTGAATTAGTAGCGATTTTCTGTGCTCTTCAAGAGATCTCGCCTTCTTCTCGACGTGATTTTATTATTTATACCGACAGTAGGAGTGCTTTGGATGCACTTTCTCATTGTCATAAAGGGATGCACCCAATTGTTATTCACATCCTATTTATGTTACAGATCTTGCAAAATAGAGGATTCAATATCATACTTTGTTGGGTTCCTGGTCATGTGGGTATTTCCGGAAATGAAGAAGCAGACTCTGCTGCTAAACAGGCTACATCCTTCCTCACATATGGACTTCCATATTGTGATGTGAAAAAGTCCGTCAATAAATATTTTCATTTAACTTTGCAGAGGTCATGGGACATGCAGCTTAACAACAAGTTACATTTCATAAAACCTATAATTGGTTTCTGGCCTATCGTTCCTATACGAGAGGTTGACGTCAAGTTGACTCGCCTTCGTATAGGGCATACTCGATTCACACATCGTCATCTCCTTTTCGGTGAGAGAGCACCTGTCTGTTCTACATGTCATACCGATTTTAATGTGAAGCATATTTTGATTGAATGTCCGGTTTTTAACTCTCATCGTCAGTATTTTTTTCATTCACCTTCTCCAAACTTTCATGACTTGGTGGGTGAGAAACACCACCCGCATATTTTTCCTTTTTTAAAGGCAATTGGTTTTTATGCGTGCATTTAAATGCTTTTACTTGTTTATTGCTTATTTAAAAAATTAACATCTGACTTTGCTTCAGAACCATTGCTTATACTTTTTTTAAAAAATATCTTTTTGTTACAAAAGCCGTTTCTGTTTAATTATGCTACACTTTTATCCTTTTTATAATTGTTATCTTTAATCTTCTTATGTGTAAAACCATATGATTGGCGCAGTATAGCCAAGAATGGCTCTTGTGCCAAAAACCCAAACAAACCAATCGTTTTATGTTTATTCTCCCCTACGCTTCTGCTGCCTGCTTGATCCTTCTTTCCCTCGACGTCAAGCGAAGGAGCTCTCCATGAGAAGCTGTCGCCACTCTGTTTGCTTCTTGCTTCTCATGGACAGCCAAAACCCCCACGTGTTGGCCGTGCGTGGCAACCCATTTGAAAGACGGGTGGTGCACTGTGGTCCCCGGTGTATCAATCGGCTGGTACCTGGTCACCTGAGTGGCTGGACTGCTAGGGATCAAGTGAAAGGGTCATTCTCTGGGGCTTGGCGTTAAGGGTGGTCAACGTTCCTGGAGGCGTCCCTGAACGTATAGATTCTGCCCAGCACTAAGGTAAGTGCTGAGGCTGGTATTTTCCAGAGCCAATTACTCCCTTCCCCTGTTGGTCTCGGTGGTGTGTGGTGACGACAGGATCCGAACCTTATTTCTTCCTTGCATGGGTCATTCCAAAAAGGGTCCCTTCAATGGGCAACAATCGAAACAAAACAAAATTCCTGATAATCATTTTGACACTTTTTTTGTTTTACATCGATCATCTGATCTCTAAGAAACTTTCCATACTGTTTCGCCATTTCTTGTCGAGAAAACTATTACTGGTACTCTTGGAGAGGTCCAGTCTATACGGGAACTACGCTCAGGTGACCTTCTTGTTGAGGTTGAAAATCGTAAGCAATCGCAACAAATACTTAAAATGAAAAGTTTAGCCAATATACTATTGTCAGTTAGCCCTCATTCTTCCATGAATAACTGCAAAGGAGTCATAACTTGTGGAGAACTTTTTAATGGTTGGTTGGTTGTGTAGGGTTTATTGGCGCAAGAGCCAGATTTGGCTATACTGCGCCAAGCAAATGGTAAAATTATAAAGATAAAAAAATGTAGTCCTTTGTTCAACTGACACATGAGCAATGAGATTAAATCAAATTAGTTTAATTAAAACAATGATTAGAGAACAAAATTTAAAACCCTGTACCATAACAGTTTGAAACAATGATGTTAATGTATATGAATTAGAAATGAAAGTTAAACATACAGAATAATAAAAATTCTCATATACAAGTAAAAAACCCAATAGCCCTTAAGAATTTGAAAATATTTGGGTGGTATTTTTCACCCACCAGGTCTCGTAATGTGAAAGAAGTCAATGTAAAAAAACAAGAACGATGAGAATTAAAAACTGAACATTCAATTAAAACATGATGAACAGTAAAAGGAACTTGGCAGCTGTTGCACATAGGAGCATTTTCTCCAAATATTAGATGTCTATGGGTAAAGCGTGTATGACCTATACGGAGACGAGTTAACTTAACATCCATCTCACGTATAGGATGAACAGGCCATGAAACAATATCAGTTCCAATGGAATGCAATTTATTTCCGACCCGCAGATCCCATGACTTTTGCCAGTTAGAAAAGATGCGATGAGCAATGGACCTTTTAATATCGCAGAAGGGAATCCCTATGCTTAAAATGGTCGATGCAGATTTTACAGTCAAGTCTGCATTCTCATTTCCAAAGATGCCGACATGACTTGGAACCCAACAGAATTTTATTTGAAACCCATCGTTTTTTAAAAGCTGTAAAGTAAATAAAATTTTAATCACAATCGGATGTATCCGATTGTGATAGTGTGAAAGTGTCTCCAAAGCACTCATGCTATCGGTGTATATAATATATTTACGCTGAGTTGAAGGTGATATTTTCTGGAGAGCGCACAGAATTGCTACCAACTCAGCAGTCAAGACAGAGCAACAATCGTGAAGACGATGACCGACTGTATTGGATTGAATTATTACTCCACAACCGACATGACCATCCGATTTCGAGCCATCCGTGAAAATCGGATCAAAAGAAGAATACCGATAGCGATGGTAGAGAAAAATCTGTTGGAAAACAACATGAGCAGTTGAGGATTTCTGGAATCCAATGAAAGGATTCAAGTACGAAAACTGTGGAATGTCCCAGGGTGGGATACTAAAAGTATCAACTGCTTTAACACGAACAGTGTTAAGGTCCAAGTCATGCAGGAACAATTTGGTACGCTCACAAAATGGAAGAATGTGAGAGGGACGAGCATTATAAAGTCGGCGAACACTAACTGGCAGTGACATCTGGCTCAAGGGATGTTTCGATACAGATTTTGTCCGAAAATAAAAGGATGCAGACAGTGTCTGCATTCTTAAAGAAAGAGGTAGCTGGTGACATATAACATAGAGACTTTCAACTGGAGATGTACGGAATGCACCAGAGCAAATGCGCAAAGCAGAATGATGAACAGTATCTAGGCGTTTGAGGACAGATAAACGGGCGGATCCATACACCATACACCCGTAATCAATTCGAGATAGAATCATTGCCTGATAAATACGGAGAAGTGAGGTTCTATCGGCACCCCAAGATGTTCGGGAAAGCACTTTCAACACGTTTAATGCCTTCTCGCACTTTCTCCGAAGTTGTATGATATGTGGAAGAAAGGTGAGCTTCGAATCGAAGATCACTCCTAAGAACCGTACTTCCTTAATTACAGGAATCGGAGTATCTTTAATTTGAATATTGGGATCCTGATGAATGCCTCTTTTGCGACAGAAATGCACACAGCTACTCTTCTCTGGGGATATAGTGTGACCATTGTTATTGCACCAGGATAATAATTTATTCACTGCACTTTGTAATTGTCGCTCTATTAAATTTATATTACTTCCTTGGCATGAAATCTGCAGGTCGTCAACATAAAGTGTTCCAGTAACAGATGAAGGCAAATGACTTAAAATCTGGCTCAGATGAACAATAAAAAGAGTGACACTGAGGACACTACCTTGCGGAACGCCCTCAGATTGAATAAAATGATTAGAATAAACATTACCAATTCGAACACGAAAGGAACGTTGTGTCAAAAAGTTTTGTAAAAATATGGGCAAGTTACCCCTAAAACCTAGAGTAAAAAGTGTTGAAAGCATGCCGTAGCGCCATGCACGGTCGTATGCCTTTTCAATGTCAAAAAATATTGAAACAAGGTGGTGTCTTCTCACAAAAGCATTGCGTATTTGGGTTTCCAGAAGAACGAGGTTGTCGAAAGTAGAACGACCTCTTCGGAAACCACTCTGCAACGGAGAGATGCATCCTTGTTTTTCTAATTCGAAAATTAGGCGAGCATTGACCATGCGCTCGAAGGTCTTACACAGACAGTTTGTAAGAGCAATGGGCCTGTAATTCAGAGGAACAGATGGTTCTTTGCCAGGTTTCAATATAGGAATCACAATAGCTTCTCGCCATTGTGAAGGGTACGTTTGTTGAATCCAAATTCTATTGTATAGAAGTAACAGATTTGAAAGAGAAGTGTCATTCAAATGGCGAAGCATATTGTATGTAATTCCATCAGGCCCGGGACTGGTATCATGGGTATTGGATAATGTTGTTTTCAATTCGTAAATCCTAAATTCACAGTTATAAGAACCAGTGCTTCCGTCATTAAAACATAAAGACAACTGTTCCGCGCGATTCTTAATTGCCAGAAATTCAGGACTATAAGAATCAGTTGCGGAAACTTGTGCAAATGCTTGACCTAGAATGTTGGAAATGTCTAATGGGGAAGAATACTTCACATTATCCATATTTAGAATAGGAATAGAAGATTCGTGATAAATCCCATTAGCAGCTTTTACCTTTTTCCATAGAGTTTTGCTTGTTGTAGACGGCGTGATAGAGGATATGAATTGAATCCAGGATTCTTTCTGGCTACGGCGGCGTATACGACGAGCAAGTGCTTTTGCTCTTTTAAAAGCGACAAGGTTCTCTGTAGTAGGGTACCTTCGAAACTTGTTCCATAACTTTTTCTGCAGTTTGTAACTATCGCGACAGGCGTCATTCCACCACGGTCGGCGAAATTTTCTTAGACGTGGTGAACTCTTTGGAATAGTGGAGGTTGCGGCACATAGTATGATATCTACGACATTTTGAATTGCTTCCGAAATATCTGTAGTATTTATCATAGTCTCTGTGATGTCTGCTAACTGCGAAAACGTAGTCCAGTCTGCCCGCTGGAATAGAAAACGTGGAGGACAAAAAGTCGCTCCACCGCTATCAGCATGGGAGATAATAATAGGGTAGTGATCGCTATTATATAAATCTTTGCTAACTGACAAGGTTAGCAACGGCAGTAGTTCAGGAGAACATATGACCAAATCAAGACTGTGGAAGGTGCGTGTGGGTTCATGAAAGTATGTTATTTCATCATTATTGAGCAAACAAAGACAGTTATTAGAAATAAACTGTTCTATTTGTTGCCCACGAGAATTTGTACTATTCGAACCCCACAAAGTACTATGGCCGTTGAAATCACCAAGTAGGATGAAAGGTGAAGGAAGCTGGTCAACTAAGTTGTTAAGATCTTGCTGACAGATGGCATTATGAGGCGGTAAGTAAATACAACAGACTGTGACTAAAGTTTTTAAGTGAACTTGTATAGCCACAGCCTGCAGAGAGGTATCTAGAGTGATAGGATTACTTGGATATAAATTGGAAATAAAAATGCAGACCCCTCCAGAACTATGAGCTCCACTGATTGCATCTTTCCGAACACAATTGTAACCGCGTAATTTGATAGGGAAGTTTGACTTCAAGAAGGTCTCTTGAAGACCAAAACAAACCGGATGAAATCTGTTAATTAATGACTTAATGTCCTGAAGTTTGGAACGAATGCCACGACAATTCCAAGAAAAGAAGGTACCCATTAAAAGAGAGGTTTGTGAGGAGAGAAAGAAGTAGCATTTGTTGGAGTTGCCTGATCCTCGCAACTCATACTAAGCTCATATTCATCTTCTGATGGATGTAGTTTAATATCGGGGCTATTTAGCGTGTCTCCAAATATAGACTGTAAGTCCTTATGGACAACGCCTTGCGTCGCTAGCCCCAATGCGACGGAATTTTTTGACACTGAATTTTTAAGTTTCTTTCGTAGGTCCTTTTGCGTAAGGCCACGTTTGGCAAGGTTTAATGTCAGCTAAGTCTGCGATTTGGATTTCCTTCTAACATGTTTTGGAGTATCATCATTAGCTTTTAGAGAATGCTCAATATCAGAATCAGAAGTTTTTTCAATATTTGGTGCATTTCTGGTATATTTTCCGCAGTGATCACAGTTACAATTTTTACAGAAAGTCTTTTTGGCTGCTGAAGCATAACTGACAACAGGAGTCGGGGTTTGTGCATTAACTTTACGTCTGGCTTCGGGATAAGATAGGTTTTCTTTGATTTTTACTGCCATAACTTGCTTTTCCAGTGTCCAGCGAGGACAAGATCGAGAATATGAGGGATGTTCTCCACCACAGTTTACGCATTTCTCTTGTGCGGTACACTGTTGGCTATCATGACCCTTTTGTGCACAGCGGGCACAAGTAAGAGACCCGCGGCAATTCATTTTAGAGTAGTCAAAACGCTGGCACTGAAAGCACCTCAATGGATTGGGGATATATGGCCTCACCGGTAACTTAATATAGCCTGCATAGATGTACTCCGGTAATTTAGGAGTTTTAAATGTTATTATATGGTGCTTCGTCTCAAGTAACTGTCCGTCACGTCGTATAGAAATTCGACGGACGTGTGTAACACCTTGAGTTTTCATTTCAGAAGCAAACAACTCTACGGGAAGATTTAATATTTCGCCGCAGGTAATGACGCCTTTAGAGCTATTCAATGATTGGTGAGGGATTACCGAAACTTTTATAGTTGCCAAGGTTTTAAGTTTTTGTATTTGCTGTGCTTGTTTGCGGGAAGAAACCTCCACGAGCAAGTCACCAGATCTCATCTTTCGAATTGATGAAACTTCGCCGACTGTAGCGTTTATAGCCTTTTGTACAAGGAACGGAGAGACTGTTTCAAAAGTTTCTTTGTTTTCGGAAACTCTGCTTAGTATAAAAAATTTGTCAAAATATTCAATAGTGTTTGAAGAAATTGGTACTTTATGTTGCCCACTGAAGGGACCCCGTTTCGAGGAGCCCATGCGATATAAAAAGAATTCAGGCCCAGCGGCATCACCCACCACGGAGCCCAACAAGGGATAGCAGTAACTGGCTCTAGATGTTCCTAGCCTCAGCACTTACTATAATGCTAACTGGAACCTATACGCTGGGAGTTACCCCCGGGGACAGTGACCACCCCTAACGCCAAGCCCAAGGAACAACCCCTTCGCCCGATCCCTAGCAGTCCAGCCCCTCAGGTGACCAGGTATCAGCCGATTGATACACCGGGGACCACAGTGCACCACCCGTCTCTCAAATGGGTTGCCACGCACGGCCAACACGTGGGGACTTTGGCTGTCCATGAGAAGCAAGAAGCAAACAGAGCGGCGACAGCTTCTCATGGAGAGCTCCCTCGCTTGCAGTCGAGGGAAAGAAGGATCAAGCTGACAGAAAAAGACTTAGAAGAGGATAAACATAAAGGGAGTAAAGATCCCTGGGAACCTCGGGCTTGGGACACCCGTACTCCCCTATAGTAGGTGAGCCCCTGAGGGGGAACTTTTTAATGAAACAATTGAAAAATCACTGCAGAGTTAGCTTTTGAGGGAGTAACGCATGTTCGGCGTATTTCTGTTCGTCGAGACGGGAAACTCTTCCCTACGAGGTATCTAATTATTACATACCACAAGCCTAAACTACCCGACTATATTAAAGCTGGTTAAATGAGATTACTCGTGAGACCATACATCCCAAATCCGCTACGATGTTTCCAATGTCAGAGTTTTGGCGACGCTAAAACAGCCTGCAGCGGTACGCTCACATGTGATCGCTGTGCAGACAAAGGACATGAAAGTCAAGAGTGTGGTGCCTAAGAGAAGTGAGTGAACTGCTTTGGGAATCATACTTCTTATTCCCGTTTATGTCCACGTTGGCAAATTGGAAAGCAAATTGTAGCTCTGAAGTTTAAAGAGAATATATCTTATCCTGAGGCCAGACGCAGAGTTACAGCACAAACACCGGTACCTGGTATCAGTTATGCCTCTGCTACACAAGGAAAAACAGATAAACTTACTAGTAATATTCAATCGTCTGAAAACTGCTCCAACTCTGATTCTGAGCAATCAGGTAATTCTGTTCCAGAAATACTCAAAATTCAAAAAGCTGCTTTGAAATCTAAATCACAAAAATCTCTCGCTCTGAAACTCTCAAAACGTGGTCTTTCACCGAAAGCGCTACTTTCCAAATTAAAAAAAAATCTCTTGTTCATAATTCGGTTGCTTTGGGTTTAGCGTCACAAGGCGTAGCCCACAAAGACTTAGTGTCTATCTTTGGAGATTCGCCTACTCCTCCAGATCAGCTTTCTCTCCATCCATGAGATGAGGATGAGGACCTTCACATGAGTTGCGAAATGTCTCCAACTCATCAACATACTTCTAGAAACTCTCCAGGAAAGCCGATTTCTTGATGGGTACCTTCCTTTCATGGAATTGTCTAGCCTTCGTTCTAAGTAGTAAGACATCAAGTCAATCATAAATACATTTCATCCCTTTTGTTTTGGCTTCCAAGAAACATTCTTGAAGCCAAATATATCACTAAAAGTGCGCGGTTATAGTTGCATTCGGAAAGATATAAACTCTGGTTCCCGTAGTTCTGGAGGAGTCTGTATGTTAACAACAAATCTATATCCGAGCACACCACTTAACTTGCACACCTCCTTGCAGGCTGTGGCTGTGCAAGTTCACACTCGAACACTGCTTACAGTCTGCTGCATCTATTTACCACCTCATGATTCCATCACCGAACAGGAACTTGGTAATTTACTAGCCCAGCTTCCTAAACTATATTTATTGATTGGCGATTTTAATGCACACAGAACTTTATGGGGCTCGGAGAATACGTACTCTCGTGGTAGACAGATTGAACAGTTTATTGCCAATAACTGTCTCTGTCTACTAAATAATGAAGAGAAAACGTACTTCCATGAGCCAACACGCACATTTCATAGCATAGACCTTTCCATTTTCTCTCCTGAGTTACTGCCTTTATTAAAATTTAAAGGTGGAGATGATCTATATGGTAGTGATCATTTCCCTTTAATCATCACCTCTGTTGATAGAAACTTAGGAACTCTTCCTCCACAGCATTTCCTATTCCAACAAGCTGACGCATACACAAAAGTGGCAGATATTACTCAGTCAATGGTCAGTACCACAGACATTTCGGAAGCAGTGCAATATATCATTGATCAACGCCGCAGATAAATCCCTCCCTAAAAGTTCACCAGGTGCTCGAAAATTTCGAAGACCTTGGTGGAATAAAGCCTGTCACTACAGTCATAAGCAACAGAAGAAATTATGGAATATCTTCCGAAGGTATCCGACGACAGAAAACCTTGTCGCATTTAAAAGAGCCAGAGCCATTGCTCGTCGCGCCCGACATCGTAGCCAGAGGGAGTCCTGGATAAGATACATTTCATCAATTACATATCGCACTTCCAGTAAATAGCTTTGGGAAAAAGTTAAAGCTGCTAATGGATTTTACCAAGAGTTTTCATTTCCTATCCTGAAATCTGGAAACATAACATACTCCTCACCATTGGATGTTGTCAATATTCTTGGGCAAACCTTTGAACAAATTTCCGCAGCTGACTCGTATTGTTCTGCTTTCATAACAACTAAGAATAGTGCGGAACAGGATTTTTTTTTTTTTTTTTTTTTTTTTTTTTTTTTTTTTTTTTTTTTCTTT
>JAOUZG010002851.1:12500941-12512643 GCA_026289955.1 Argiope argentata
GTTTTTTTTTTTTTTTTTTTTTTTTTTTTTTTTTTTTTTTGAATTTCCAGGCCCGGAAACATTTTCCGTATAATTCCAGTTTCCGGATGAGCGAATTAAAACTTGCATTATCCCAAGCTCATGACACTAGTCCTGGACCAGACGGAATAACATACAGTATGCTTCGACACTTGGGTGCGTCATCACTTTCCAATCTCCTGTATCTGTTCAATAGAATATGGAAGGAGCAAACTTTCCCCTATCAGTGGCAAGAGGCTTTAGTGATTCCCATTTTAATACCAAGAAAGGATCCTGCCAACCCTCAGCACTGCTTTGCAGACCAATTGCTTTGACGAGCGTTCTTTGCAAAACACTTGAACGTATGGTCAACGCCCGCCTAGTCTTTCAATTGGAGAAAGAATCGTGTATTCCGCTCATGCAGAGTGGCCTCCGTAAGGGACGTTCCACTATGGATAACATAATACAACTGGAAACGTACATTCGTAATGCCTTTGTGCGTCGAAACCATCTTGTATCTATTTTCTTTGACATAGAGAAAGCGTATGACCATACATGGCGTTAAGGTATTCTTTAGAAACTTTTTAAATTGGGTTTTAGAGGTAATCTCCCAATTTTTATTCGAAATTTTTTAACTTTTAGAACTTATCGAGTTCGTGTCGGCAATTTTTATTCTATTTTATTCAAGCGGAGGGTGTTCCGCAAGGTAGAGTCATTAGTGTCGCGCTTTTTATCATAGATTTTAGTGAAATACTTAATCATTTACCGCCAACTGTGCAAGGAAATTTGTACTTTGATGATCTGCAAATCTCCTGTGTAGGTAATAATATACCTTTAATTGAATTGCAACTGCAAAACGCAGTTAACAAATTGAACAAGTGGTGTGAAAAAAATGGGCATATTCTTCCTTCAGAAAAGAGTAAATGTATGCATTTTTGCAGGAAGCGAAAGCTTCATCCTGACCCACCCATCTATATACGTAATGAGCTGATTCCAGTCGTTGATGAGATACGGTTTTTAGGTTTAATTTTTGCTTTAAAAAAACTCACTTTCCTTCCTCATATATTGTACCTCCGGAAGAAGTGTGAGAAATCACTCAATATTCTCAAGGTACTTTCTCGAACATCTTGGGGTGCCGATCGTACTTCTGTACTCCGCATTTACCAAGCTGTCATTTTATCTCGGATTGACTATGGGAGTTTCGTATATGGCTCGGCCAGGTCTACTGCGTCTGCCAAATACCGTACATCATTCTGCTCTACGAATTTGCTCAGGAGCTTTCCGCACATCGCCAGTGGAAAGCCTATATGTTATTTGCCATCAGATGCCTTTGGAACTAAGAAGGAAAAAACTTTCTCTGCAGTATCATTTCCGAGCGCAGTCTTTTCCAAAACATCCCGTATCTGATATGACTATCCCTGCTTCTCTCCGTAGAATTTATAATGCACGCTCCTCTCACATTCACCCCTTTTGTGAAAGAGTAAAAAGCACAATTCAAAATTTGGGCTTGCAGTTCCCTGAAATCCAGACTTTTGATTTACAATCTTTTCCACCCTGGGATATTCTCAATTTTTCCTTTTTAAATCCTTTCTCTGGCTTCATAAAAGATACGACTGCTCCAGTGATTTTTCAGCAACTTTTTCGTTCTCATCGCAATCAGTATTCTTCTTTTGTACCCGTCTTTACAGACGGTTCAAAGGCAATCGAGCATGTTGGTTGTGGAACTGTACTTGATTCCGACATAAACAGTTTCTGTCTGCATTCCTCCTTTTCGGTTTTGTCAGCCGAATTAGTTGCAATTTATCATGCTCTTATGAGTATCTCGTTCTCACCAGGGAGACAATTTTATATATATACAGATAGTATGAGTTCTTTAGAAATCTTCTCACATTTAAATCCTCATACACACCCAGTAGTCACAGAAATCTTGGAACTTTTGAAAACTCTTCAAAGTAGCGGTTTTAATATTTTAATTTGCTGGGTTTCCAGTCACATGGGAATTATTGATAATGAGCAGGCTGATCATGCTGCAAACACTGCATCTTCTGTTTTCCATCGCAGAATACCATATTGGGATGTCAAAAAAGCTATTGTTCGCAAAAATTTTTCTTTATGGCAAGAGACATGGGATCTACAGCTACATAATAAACTGCATTCTATTAAACCTGTCATTGACAAATGGCCAGTTTTACCCATGCATGAGACTGACGTAAAATTGTCTCGTTTGCGCATTGGGTATACTCGGATAACACACAAGCACTTACTCTTCGGAGAAAGAACACCTATGTGCTCCTCATGCCACAGTGAATTGACAGTTCATCACACTTTGAATGCCCAACTTTTGACTCTCATCGACAACATTTTTTTCATTCATCAAATGTTACTCTTTCAGAATTGCTGGGGGGAAAATTATCACCCCAACATTTTTAAATTTTTAATTGCTACACAGATTTTACCATTTATTTAACTTAAACGGTTTCCTTTTTTCAGATTTTTTCCTTAGACAAAGGTGACATGGTTCCCTTACATCTGTATTTTAGCCACTTCACATGATCTTATGAATAAACATACTCGATTTTATAAGAGGTTTTCAAATATAAACTTTTTGTACTTTTACCATATGGATGGCGCAGTATGGCCAGAATTGGCTCTTGTGCCAAAAAAATCGAATCAACCAACCAACCACTCGATATGACACGGGCATGTTACGCAACATCAAAAAAATCTAAAAATATAAACATAAATGATCAAAAATAGCTACAAAATAATTTTCATAGCATGCATTCAGATATATTTAGATTGTTAAAATGCAAAAATGGGATTAGTCCGTAGACAAAACGCAAGCGATCATTTCGCTTCTCAGGAGATTCATTCTGTCTCCGCAATTCAGTTGAGGTGAGATTTAAAGACAGTTATTTTGCTCATCAAAAGACTCTTTTTCCATAAATGTGGACATTATTTCTCTGATATAAGCTAACCGAACCTTTCTTTCCTCCTCCGGCCAAAGTTGAATTTCCTTTCTGGGGATACAAAGTGAGTTTTGAATCGCTATTTGAAATCAGACGTAAACAAAGAAATGTATCGCATATGCCTATCACAGCTCTTGCTATTTGCACATGCACAGTTAGCGGTTTTCGCTCATGCGACGATAAATTAAAATCGGAATTATAAAACTCTTTTTATTTTGATACTATTTTAATGTACTAAAACCTTCCCAAATGAATGCTCTACAAAATGGTATAAATATCTCCAATATCTGTTAACTGTTTCTCAAATTTTTGTGGTTCCAGCATCCAGACGCTCTTAGGAGATTTCATTTTGTACCATATATAGAAGAAATTGAAATTCGCTAACAGAATGTTCTTTTGTTTTCTTCTTCATTTTCCTTAAGGCGAAACAAACGAAGATTTTTGGTATTTAATGTTCCTACCGAGTTGAGTTGAATTTGTTGTTTTTTTGCACAAAAGCCATTTGAAACTCTTTGAGTGATACATTAACTAAAATTTTCTCAGATATCCGTGGCTTTCTTTTACATCTAAAGCCCAAGGAATGACACTAATATTTTAATTCTGGCAGTTTATACCAGTGATATATGCCCCTCCCCCCTTAAAAAATGGAACAGGTTAAATCGAAACAAAACCATTAATGTGCTCAAGAGGAATTTTGTCACTATTAATCAGGTGCAGGAATGTTAAATTAGCCATTCAAAAATACTTTCAGTGAGAAAGGTATGAACTAATATCATTCACTAATCGACTAGGGCGACCAGCTTGGATAGGTTGGAAGTATAGGAAGTACAGATTTATTTGATTTCAAATAAATCTGTTTTTATAACACCATGTGCAAGATTCAACCAAATTGCCACCTATTACAGATTGTTCATTTTAATTGTCTCTGTTACATTCTGTTTTAATGGAAAAAGTCCCAAAACATTATACTGCTTTTAAAAACATAAATACCTAAATTGTCTATCTTTTAAATTTCACTATATTGTACAGATAAACATAAGCATCCTTGTTTTGCTTTTAACTGAGGAAAAGAATCATGTGATGAAACAATGAAAACTGTTTGAATTTCAGAGCAATAATGTAACTATTTTTGGAAATCAGGCAAATAATAATAATTTTTAAAAAATGATAAAAACTAGCAGTTTATCAAATTAGTATCATTAAAAAGACAATATTTTAAATTCTGAAACAAAGTAAAATTATTTTTGAGTAATAATATTTTTGGAAGTTATCAGGGGAAAACATTAGAATTTAGCTTTCCTTTGAGATGCACATTTTCACCTCCAAGGTATGCATGTTCCAAATTTGGTAGATGCATATCAAATTAGCAAATCTGCCTGTAGAGTTCCAAAACACTTATCTTTATTAGAAATAGAGATAAATTTAAATATTTTCCAAGAGTTCAAAAATTTGTCCCTCCTTTGCTAAAACATTGTTGTAACATGGAGTTCCACATGGAATCTAACCTAATTTTAAGATAGCATTTAATAGTGTTTGCTGTTGAGCTTTGAAACACCTGCACCATTCTCCTAAATGCTGTGGAAGTAGAATATCTTGAATCACTTTTTTTTGATCCACGGTTCTGATCATAGAAGGATTTCTTACATGTGCAGATCATGTTCAATCATTAATAATTCTACTGTCTCATTATCGATAGGGAAATAATATTTTTTTATTTGACATGGAATTTTACCAAAATCATTTACTTACTCTACCAGTATTGGATTTTCTATTTTTGTCTTAATCACATCATTTGCATTCAGTAGATTTTTTAAAAGTAAAAATATGACTCCCCACAATACAAAGCATCATACACATTGCTGCAAGCATATTTTGCATATAAATTTGAGGGGGTTTGGGCTTACATTTTCTGAATAATATATTTTGAGTTTATTGATATAAATAAAACTAAGCTCTTCAAATAAACCAGATTTTTAATTTAATTAAATACATAATTTATCAAAGCTAGAAAAAATTAATTTGAATAACAGTGTCAAGAATTTTCCTGTCACTTAAAAGTCATATAATCCTCTTAGATATTTCATTACTCCTTACTATTTTAAATGCAATTTTATAAATCAAAAAATATATTAGCACATATTCAAATTTCATTTTGACAAAGTTATAACAACTCGTAAAGAATTCAAACTTCATATTTACATAGTTTATTGGCATCACCATCACTAAAAGAAGAGAGTGAAAATGCTTATTATAAATCTAATACAAAGAAATAATAATTTATCATTCCTAGGCTTTAAGCTTCAATGGGTCGGCCTGGATCATCATATACTTTGATGGTAAAATCGTATCTTGGATCACTTCTGACAGTTTCAGGTCCTCTCATATTAAACAATGGAATATTGTGCACATGGAAATATTTAAAGTATGCAGCTAAGAATCCAACAAATAAGCCCATTACATGACCTGTTTGAATTCTGTTATCTGTAAAAAATAAATAAAAACTCTTCAAATATTTCAGATATAACAAAAAAGCAAAACAGATGAAATAATTATAGAAAGTTATTATGTAAGTAAATATAAATACTGCATCTTTAAAACTTATATACTAAGTAGTAATTCTGCCATAAAAACGATCCTAATGAATCATTGCAATTATTTTTATCATTATCAAAATGTATTCATACTTACGATCTGTATTTTTGTGTTTTACTCGTCCAAATAATATTTTCTCTTTCATTATTGTACCAATGACTAATTCATAAGATTCCAATTAGTATGAGAAATATAAATAGAATTAGGGTGAATTTGAATGCTTTAATTCATGCTGACAATCATTCAAATTGTTGCTATGATACCTTAAATCTCAAACAAAGATAATATTAAAATTTCATCACAATTTTTATTTTTTTAAACCTTTAAAATGTTAGGATTTTTTAAAATTATTTTCATTAGTAAAATACATTTATTTAATAATCAAAATTTCTTTAAGGCTTTAATTTATTTGAGGATTTTTTTACCTTAAAATCTTCCAATAAAATCATACATGTAATGAAAATAAACATATAATTTTTCTTTTAATTTGTACATGTTATAAGAGTCATCAACTCAAAGAGGTAAAAAAAAATCCCAAAACTACTTTTTGGGAGAAATATAGGAAAACATTGACTTCTTTATATTTTTTAAAAAATCGAATTGTTTATAAGATCTTTACATAAGTAGTTCATTAATTAATTTTTGCTTTTTTTTTAACTACTAATGATCAACAACTATATATCAGAATTTTCAATAAAGAAAAAATTATCCAATATTTTAGTTTAAGTTCTCTTTGAATTGTTAATTCAAATGTTAATCATCTTATTTAGTTGTTGAAGTATAACTTTGAATTTTAAGTATTGTCTACTGTTACTTATATTTTTTGATTTTTACTATTACTTATTGATTTAATTAAATTACTTTAAATCTTTAAAAATATTTTTACTCATAATTATTTCTTCATAGCTAAAAATAAGCATCTAAATGCATTTTTAACATTCCTGGAATAACAATTTAAACTGTGCAAGAACAACAACAAAAAGTGAATTGTTATTGTACAATTTAAGATTACATGAAAATGAATCCCATTCTTTCAAAATATTTCTATGAAGAGATGTATACTTTTTTTTACACCCTTTTACTGAAAAATAAACAGCATTTGATTATAGATGCATTTCTTAATTAATAAAATTAAATAAGCTGTTTATGAAATATGTATAATGAAAAAAATTCATAAAACTATAGTTCTGTAACACGCAAACACAAATCACTTCTACCTCTTTGATTAAAATCTAAGAAAAAAAAGAGGAAAAAAAGAAACATAAAATAATTACAGAGAACTGAAGTTCTTGAACTCTATTAGAAGACCCATTTTATTGATTCAGGGACAGCAGAAAGCATGCTTTAAATCAATACTCAACTTTTAAAATTTTAAATAATAAGATAAATGGGGATATAGTATGAATACTTACATTTCAATCCCCAAACCGCTCCGGCCAGTGCACCCCCAATGAAATGGTTCGCAGTATCATCCTTCTTCCTCATCTGCCCAAGGATACAGATTGAGGAACCAAAGACGAATCCCATGCCAGCTGAAAAATACATTTTACATCATTTCTAAAACAAAATATACTGATATTTTGATTTAAGTGTTTTTTTTAAATATTATTAAATGAAATTTTTCATTATTTTCTGATCTTTGTTAAGAGATTTTGTACAGTTGTGTGTTACTGATAACGACGTAATATTTCAATCATTTTGGAATTTAATTATTAGTACATTAAATAATTTCAATTATATTTTGATTTTTACAAGAAAATAATACTTTGTATTAAATCTCGAAAAAAATGATTACAAGATTAAAACATTCAATTTCAAAATTTTTTTTAAAAAAATCTAACAATTAAATATTATACATGGTATTTACAGATATCATCAATGGAATAATTAGTTTTTTTAGAAGTAGAGTTAATATGCCAAGGTGTGATGCATTCACGAAATACTGCTACCATTTACTTGGTTACAGTTTATAACATTTGGTGGTAATTAAGACCAATACTTTAGCTTGAAGACTGGTATCAACCAATAGAAAAGTAACTGTTTAATCAATATTTACAACAACAACAAAAATGTATGATACTTCTCAAAAGATTAAAACTAATAAACAAATGTATACAAAATAAACATTTTCAGTAGGAATATATATTCAGCATTCTACATGACACATTTCAAAGTAAATTATATCCGAATAATAACTAAATTTATGAGTGAATATATATGTTCCATTAGAAGTAAAAAGGTTACATATGTGCTTATGTATATAACATGAAAAGTTATGAAAACAGTCTTTTTTTTCACAAGAAAATATATCAATAAAATTTAGCAAATTTAATAAAAAAATAAAGTTTATTGAAAAAAATACTTGATATTTTAAATGGTATTTATAGCAAAATTCTTACTAAATGGTAATGTAAAATGCCCAAATCTAGCAATCGTGCTGTAAAATGTAGTTGGTCTGGAAATTAGAGCCATTTCATATATTGAAAATACAGCCCCTAAATGAAGAAAAATTAGCTTTAAAACATAGAACAGGATGATAAAATCAAGCAATATAAAAAGAATGTTATAACTATATAATAATTAATGCATTTAAAAATTTACTTTTGCAGTGTAACTGAATTATTACCCAATTTTGATAGGTATATACACTACTAGCATTCCTGTACCTGGCATTGCTCGGGTAATGGAATTAGCAGGAGATAACAGTGCTTGGTGCACCTAGTTATAAAAATCCACTATAATAATTAATACCAATGGAATTAGTGGAATGCAGGGTATTAAAACCAACTCTCCTCGAGAACATCCAGTAATTTTTTCTAATTTGGGCACCCTTGGAATCCTTATATGTAAGCCCTTGTCCTTAACCGATTCTTGACTGTCCTTAACGATCCTTTTAAAGTATTGATTTTCTTCGCAAATGAAGGCCATCCACATTTTATTGTTATACCTATGTTTCAGCAAGAACTTCTTTGTATACTACATTTTTGGTGTTTTTTTTTCTGGTGCTAAAATTATTAAGTTGCTTGATGAACAGACCCAAGAGCAAGCTACATAAAATTAGCCATGTGAAAAACAGTCTCCTCTTAAATCGATCCCTGTTACTTTTAATGTCTGTCCGTGAGATTTATTTTGGTTTTGCAAAGCAAATTTTCACAGGAAACTGCACTCTTCTAAATTCAAAAGGATGGTCCGATGGAATTAGTGGAATGCGGGATATTAAAACCAACTCTCCTCGAGAACATCCAGTAATGATTTTAGCCTCGATAACATAGTTGTTAAGTCTAGTCAATTGTAGTCTAGTGCCATTGCATAACTTTGGTAGACAAAGGTTTCATAGCAGCATTACTGTTTTTAGCACCCAACTTTCAGGTGAAGTATGTAAGGTGGAAAACCTGGAAAGAATTCATAAGACGCGAAATTTTTGCTGGATTGTTTTCAAAATTGATCAGGGTGTCCAAATTATATATTTAAAAAAAGTTTAGTCTCATTTTTATTTATCAATGGATTAGATTTGTAATGTTGAAGTGGAAAAGTCTATAAATGACAAAAAAAATTTAAGTGCACAATTTTTTATCAGATTTTTACAATTTTTCACACAATTTTGAAAAATTTATCCAATTTTATGTAAAAAAAGAATTGATTAAGTTATCTTGAAAAGTTTCGATGTAATTAAATATTAAAGCAAAATTTTGCCTCTTCCTTAAAAAATTCATCAAAAATTCAGCTTTCAAAATTCGATTTTTTAAATTGTATTGCAGCATACTACATCGTATTGTCTTTCAGGAAACATATTTTCTATATTTTTCCAGCTAAGAATCTATTTTACATGGCCATTCAAGAAATAGAGCCATCAAAATTGACTTATTTTTTAAAAAATCGATATTTAATTTTTTTTTGTTGATATTTCATAAAATAAATTATACCTCTGTGGTCTACGATAGCAAGTCCATCCGATTCCACCGGGATATTGAGTATAAATTGAACGGACAGGTAACGAAGGCGGTTTCACAGGACAAAATGGGACGCATCAGTGATCGCTGTTCCAAAAGGCTGTATTTCACTCGGAAAGTAGCATTACAGGTTTTAATTGTCCAGAAATTAAGGGGTTTTAATTAATTTCTCCAAAATTAATCGGTATTTCAAAAAATCCTTTCTTACTGGATACTTTCGTAATAATGAGGACATGCCTGCCGAATTTCAAGTCTGAGATTTCAGCGGTATTGGATGTGCTTTGATATATATATATATATATATATAATCTCAGGACATTGATTTTTATATATTTAGATTGTTTAAATTATCAAAATCAAGATATTTGAAACTTCATACAGTGAAAGAAAATTTCATGCACACTGCTTCAGAAGTTTGTGACAGCCCATTTATCAAATTACATACTTGTAATTTCTTAAATTAAAGTAACTTTAGCATTAAAGAAATGATAAAAAATTCAAGTACTATAATAACATAATTATGAGCATAAAAATATTATAAAGATATTTTAGTATCAGATATGCTCCATATTTTAGTTAATATTATAGAGGAGTTATATTTACAATTGCAAAAAGAAAAAAATAATGACAACAAAAAGGAAAAACAACAGGCATAAAGAACAGTGTTATTTTTAAAATACATGAAATTAAATTTTAAAAAAATATACAAAACAATACATGAAATTAAATTTTAACAAACAGTATATAGAGAAGTGAAATCTATAAATATTCATCAGTTATTTACTTAAAGGTGTAAAAACCAAAACTCTTCTGCTGTACTAAAAGCAAATTGGCATTGCAACTCTTTGAGTTAGCTTCTAGATTATGAAGAGAAAACAAATATCTGATAATGCTGTTTGTACAAAGTTTACAGAAAGAAATTCACATTTTTTTCTCAGAAATTTCATACAATTATAGAATTTTTATCACCAATGAATTATCAATCCTTCACCATTAATTAATAAGAACAGCCCTATTACTATTATTAGAAGCTCATATATCAACAGCATTATTAACTGCTTCATTTCATTGTATCTCTTGTGAAATATTTAAGGTTCATTGGCAACATTTTTTATTGAATTTCAGATTTTAAAACATTAATACAAACTGTTTTAAGAGCCTTATAAGTTCCATGTTCATGGTATCAATATATCATGGTATCAATGTTCACCTACACATCCAGAAATTACCTAAGATTTCAGCATTATTTTTTTAAAAAAATTAGCACTTTCACAGTTTGAAATTTAATTAATCCAATGGAATGTCAGTCAAACTGAAACACAATGGTAAAAATTTAAATAGAGTAAGGATAATCAATGGATCAAATCTAAATTTTTCTTCATATTCTTTTTCTTAAAGGGCTTAACTAAAATTCTAAAAAAAATTATCAAATAATATTTACAGCTTCATCTAGGATATAAAAATAATAGACAATCTCTTCTTTTTCCCTACTAGGCGATAACCCTTGTCGACCATCCACAGTTAAGTAAGTACCCCCCAAAAAATATTTATAAACAATTTTAAAATTAAATTGTTTTTAATAAAAAGTTTTTTTTATCATTTAAAGAAAATGAGGAAACAATCTTTGAGTTATAATATTTTCCTCCAAAAAGCAAACAAATTTCACCTAATTTTTTATTAAGTTACTCATTAAAATTTTTTAAAAGCAATTACTTCTAAATTTATATTTGCATTCATAGTTCAAGGTATAGTGGTTTCCCAGAAGAGTGACAACAGACATACACATTCACTTGATTATTTGCAAAGCATTTTCATAACATCAAAAACTGACTACTACTTTGAAAAAAGTAGTAATAAAAGAAAAAATTCAAATTTTGGAAAGCATTAATCTTTTGCCTTTTCGAATGATTCACAAAAAAAAAAAAGGAAGACTCATTGAAACAAGCTTCATTTATTGATTTTTTTAATATATAAATAAGGATTAATGATCGTATTTAACTCATGAAATATCACAATATATTCAAATGAAATTTGAAAAGATTGCTTTTATTAATATTTGAAAGTTCTCTCTATTTACAAATATGTGGGAAGAGGTCATAAATATCTGAAATGAATCGAGCATATAAAAAATTTCTGGCGAAATTAGCATACTATTTAAAAATAATCGTTGTATATATATATATATATATATATA
>JAOUZG010002851.1:12512743-12537319 GCA_026289955.1 Argiope argentata
TATATATATATATATATATATATATATATATATATATATATATAATTGTTCTATTTCCGATTGTAATCGGTTTTATTTACCTCCAATTGCTCCATACTTCGTGTAGTAATAAGTTTTTGGTAAGCAGTCTTGGCCATCAGGAGAGGCAAAAAAATCATAATAATGGACATAGTCTTTAAATTTCTTAGTATGAATAACCATTTTAAGTTTTTCCGGCTCTCAAACAATTATTAGTTCATAATAAAATTGTAAAACTAAGAAACAAACTGCCTCAAGGGCAATGTTTTGCACCGTTTAGTTTCGAGTTGCCAAGTTTTAAACTACAAATCAGAGTTCTGGATTAATTTATCGTCTAGATATTTTGTTACTTTTATTTAATAATCATATGAAATGCCGTATTTGTATTAACAAATTAATTTTCTTAATCATTTTTGATTTAATAATAAATATTAAAAGATTTTTCATAGCTTCCGTATCAGGGAAAAATTATAAATTATATATTGGCAACAATACTTATGTTTCGTTTTGAAGTGGTATATTGTTTTTTAAAAATGTTTGTCTTCTCTTCCGTTTCAAATTAGGATAATTTTGTATGAGAATGATTTTTAGCTGTGCATTTCAATAAGGATTAAGTGAAATAATAGCACATCAACGTAAAGGTATATAATTTTCAAAAAAAATTCATTACAGTTTTTATTTAGATATTATTTATTGCTCGGCGTTAATTGGGCCGTTCTCATAAACAAAATAATTTACTTTCTCGTAAGGTTTTATTCACCGATAGCTATCTAGCATCAAAATATGTACTCGCATAATTATTATTTTTAATTACAAAAAGGAATTGTTATGCATTTTTATTAAAATGCTATTATATTTTACTGAAAAAAAAGCTCTTTAACTCAAAAAATAATTTCAGATATTTAATTGCATTAATTAAAAATTTAAAAAGAGGTTGTATTTTAAATTTTATTTGTAAGGCGATTTATTAATTGTATTATTATTTAATAAAGTGATTTTATATAGAATGGAATAAAGTTAGTAATAATATTTTTTCAGAAGTGATATTTTCACACATCTAACAGCAATATTTGACATCTGCCATTATAAGGTAGCATTGCTTTAAGGCATTTTTTTTTTTGTAATTTTTGGTTTTCATGCATTTCTTTCAGCTTAAACAATCCTTTTAATAATGAAGGAAACCATAGATTTGTATAATTCAAGCTGTTAATTATATAATATAAAAGGATACATAGTTAGAGATCATGCATTCCTTAAATGTCTTAGGAAAAAATGTTAGGAATATAAAGTTTCTATAATCATAAGTTTCTTTAGATATCAGAAGTAAAGCATAATCAAATAAAAAAAGTATCTTGTCCATAATTAATATTAAAAGTAAAATTTTTCTTAAAAGTTCAAATCATTTGCTTTTTTTTCTTATTGTTTTGATTACATATTTTATTTTTTATAATTGAAAATTCTTAAATTCTAATGAATTTCCCTAAACTTCATAGAAATTTATTAAAAACTTATTAAAATAACGAGAGAAATTTTATAACGTTTGGCATTTGTTGGAAAATATCTTATGCCAATTGGCTCTTTCATAATTAATACTTGTCTATGGCATGCAGATTTAGTATAGAAATACCCTATCATTTTATTTTGAGTTGGTAAATCTTATATGTACATAACAACTTTTAAGAAAAAATGTTTCCAAATGAGAGGAAATTTGAATACATAATTCATATCTTTCATTATTTTGCTATTAATGTATATTTGACTTTTTCCATAATATTACTCTTTATACTGTATTCTATAAGCACTATGAAAGTTGCCTACCATACAATTTAAATAAACAACCTTTTTTTAAAAATTAATTTTAAAATTTTCTTTTATCTGTTTAAAAAAAATAATGAATAATATATATGTTCTATTATTAAATGACTAAAATTTATCCCCAGTAAACTGATTAATCAGTATTCTTCTTTAATTGAGCTTAAGAGCGAACATTCTTTAAGTGAGCGATAGAGTTTATATTCCTTATAATTATTAAAATTCTTTTATTATCCTTTTTTGACATCCTGACAAGCCAGTATAGAATTTGAATGGCCATTTGAGCCTGGTTAGTGAAAAGAGTAATTAATTAGAATACTTTCCAGTTATATGAGAGCTACCAATATGCATCAGTAATGGATCAAATTAACCCATTTAAAAAGAATCTGTTAAGTAATTTCATATTAGCAGAGTGGGTTTTTTTCTCCCCTCACCTTATCTTCAGAATTTATCTCCTTATTTTCGGAATTTTTAAAAATTAATTTTAGTTTAATCTTTGCAGAAATAACTAATTATACTGAGCAAACTAAAGTAGTGATATATTTCATGTTGCGTAATCATCAAGAGTGTTTTGTTATCTGATATATATCTATACTTAAAACAAAGCTCAATCTGTGTATGTGTATTTGTTGGTTCTCTATTATCCAAACCAATTGACCTATTTGGCTCATATATACTTTGGAAGTCAGAAATGTGCATCTATGAGCAATTTTTTTAAAATCTTAATTTTAAAAAATTAGTGAAATTTGCATATATATATATATGTGTGTGTGTGTTTGTGTATGTATATAATATTGCGGTAACTTCTAAAAATAAATCTCCCAAACATGATTTTTACATTTAGATAACATTAAAAAAAAATCATCTTTTCTATGTTACCAATGTTTTTATCTACACATTAAATTTCTATTTTTAATGAATTTTTTAAAAAATAATTTAATTATAAATTTTAATAATTTATTTCACACCTAATAAAAATAAAAGTTATGCTGAACATCGATGGGGGAAAATTAACCTGTATCAACGCATTGCGGTCATATTAACAAAATCTCCAATTAAAAAATAACTATCATTGCAAATTAAGCATGTAAAAGTGATAGAAAAATGCACTGATAAAAAAATTAGAGTAGTGTGTAGTACAATGAACAGTACATATTTAGGCCAACATAATATTAAAAGAGTATTATATCTAAATTTGGAGCTTAAAAATATTTTGCAAAAAAAACTTATTATGAGTGCAAGTTACATAAAATATTGATGGACATATTTTAAGTGGCATTAATGCTGTTGAATTGGCTGGTCACCAAAATCGGCTAGTATTAAAAAAATGCATTATATTTTTGAAAAAAGTTATAAAAATATTTTACAACTTAATCCAAAAACCTTAATGCTAGGAGGATTGTTATTAAATCAATCAGTCATAAAACAAATTAGAACTTGTAAATTGGCTTATAAACTTGAAAAATAAATAATATTCTGATATCTAAACAATGCCTAAATTTAATTTGAATATGATCCTTTTCTTGGTCCTAGAAAATTAAATAAAAGTATGAAATTAAATTGTCTCCTACTGAAAAATGAATTGCTGTTTTGATAATAAGGCTCTTTATAAGTATGTTAATCTTATAAAATGTAATTTGTTGTACTTTTATAAAACTCAAGAATTGAAATTTCTTCTCTTGATGCATTTACGTATAATTTATAGCTATCCATCCATCTACTAATTAATATTGCTCTATTGAACTAATAGAAAAGTATAAAAATTGTCTCATAAGTATTGATTACTTGTTTCTTCAAACTGGAAGAAAAATTCTTAAATAATGTAAAAAATTTAATTATACTCAAAGTGTATTGACAATTCTGAATTTTTAATTTGTTTCATATTATAGTTATATATTTTTATAGTCTACTCACCATTGTATTGGCTTCATAAGTTTTTACCCCCTTCATATGTGGTCCATGACACTAGAACCTAGCTTCCATTTTTTAGATCTATTACAAAATAAAATTTAGACAAAATCTTCATATTCAACATCTGGACTGATTTCGCTAATTAATATCACTGTTTTGTAAGCATAGTTAATCCATCAAATTGCACTTTCATTATTATGTATTCATAACTTAAAACAAGGTTTCACTTAATTTGAAAAAATATATTTCATCAAAATTAATTGACATGATTATATTAATGTTATTAATATGGTTACTGCGGTAAATATTTTATAAGCCAGATAACATCTCTTGGACTGAAGTGTCACTTTTGGATATGTTACTCAACTACAAACCCTCAGATTGTGACTTCATGCCTAGAGCAATCTACATCTGCTTTAATGATGACCCAGATGGGATAAGCACCTTTAAATCAGCAGTCCTTGTATGCAGCTTTGTACAACTGTTGTGGCCCTCTCTGCTGGCTTCACAAGTCCTCAGGTGCATTGAATACAACAGTCAACAACAACATCATCAACAACTCATACACATGCTCACCATAGACTTGGCACAATTGTATCGTTCGTCTAACCACCCACTCAATGGTTAGACGGGAGAGTACATGGTGAATACTTTATAAGTCAGATAACATCCCTCAGACTTGGTCCATTGGATATATTACCTGGCTACAAACCCTCAGATTGGGAGTTGGGGCCTACAGCAATCTGTGTCTGCTTTATTGCCAAAAGTGGCAAGTGTTAATAAAATTTCAGCATTTCTATCAACTTTTATGAACTTTATCTGGTACTTATGTATTAGACCGTCTAGAAATTTGAAGGCATTGCCAATGAGTTGCTAAACCGCCATTATTAAAAAATTGTTCATGTCATCCACCATTTTGTTGATTTCATTGGCATAAACAGTTTATTGCCAAATTTAAATCCATCGTCAATGAGCTACTAAACTGTTGGTGTCGACGGTCTAATACGTAAGTATATATAAGTATTATATATGGTAATTATCTTAATAAAGTATATTGTAAGAATTATTGAAATAATATCAAATTCAAAGGAAATATTATTTTAAATTTTGACTGCTTAGTAATTATGAAGCATTTAGATTGGTTAGCTAAATTCTAAAGTGGTGAAATCCACTGACAAAATCAATCTATTGTAGAGATTGCAGGCTTTGTTTAGGTATTATTTTGAACTATCTCTCAAAATGGAGAAACAGTTGATCAGTTCATATTTGCTGCTTTATAGACAGAATTTTGTTTAAATTCACGTTTATTGAAAAACTGCAGTATTATGTGAAAAGTGAATGCTTGATAATGTCTCGGCGCAAAGGAAACACAGAATTTTTTTTTTTCAAAATTTGAGTGGCAACACTATTATTAGTAATTATGCTGTTTTATAATTATAAAATTGATTGAAAGATCCTTAACTTAATTTTTTATCTTCCTTATCATGTTTCAGATCATGGGCAAGATACTATCTAAAATATTTGGTAACAAAGAAATGAGAATACTAATGCTTGGTCTAGATGCAGCAGGAAAAACAAGTATCCTTTATATTAGAAACAATTATTTATTTTTATTTCATTTTTTAATTTATACAAATTGACAATTTTTTATAATATATCTGGGAACATCTGAAACTATTTAATTAAATTAATCATATAAAATTGTACTTTTTAAAATACTTATTCCCTTTAAATTAACTTCCGCCCCTAATGCTTAAAAAAGAAAAAGATATAATTTTTAATTGTATTTAGTAAAAGAATATATTCATTATCTTAAAATGTACTTATTTTATACACATAAATAAGTACATAGTATACACTATGATGACTACATAATGCAGTAAAGAATTGTTATGTGATTATCTGAATATTCATTTTAGAAATCATTCTTATATGTATTAAAATTTTTTCCTTGATTTCCCTTTTTCTCCTTGCTCTTCTTCTTTCATCTGTGGGCCCAAGAAATTAACTGCATTTCTTACCAATTCTTTTATTTCAGTTTTCATTTTTTCATCTCTCATTAATTAATTTTTCTAATCTCATGTGGTTTCAATATATCCATTAAAATCCACTATCAAAATTTTTTAGTAAAAATATAGTTTCCTTTGATCAAAATAACAAGTGTCTTGCTTGGTTTGAAACCTGACTTTATTCCAGTAGTGTTTATAGTTTTAGTGGAAGACCCTTAACAGAATCTTGATCACATTTGTGTTTTATTTTGCTTTTGGTAATGGTAACAAGCTTCATTAGATATAATGTTACTAGCCTTATGATTTATCATCCATATATTCATTGTTCAGATATATAAAAAAATATCCTGTAAAATATTTAATTAGTTTGTCTTCATCATGAAATATTTGTCAATCAAGTACTCACATTGATTATACCTGATAATTATTTTGCAGAAATTAAAATGTATTTGTCATGACTGAACTGAAATTTTCTATTTTAAAATTACTACTAATTTAATTTTAGTAATCATTCTGTTTCATTGAAAATTATTAATATTATAATTTGTTAAATTTCTGCTATGATGATTTTATATTTTTGTTATATTATTTACTCTTAAGTTTTTTTTTTTTTCGCATATTATTTTTAAGAAATAACTGCAGTATAATGTCAAAAATTCCTTAATTAAAGGCAGCTGTTTTATATAAACTGAAACTTGGGCAGTCTGTTACCACTATTCCAACAGTTGGATTTAATGTTGAAACAGTTACTTATAAAAATGTTAGATTTAATGTTTGGGTAAGTTGAACAATCTCTCCTTCCTTGATTAAAGAAAAAAGTTGTATCTTAAAGAAGATGACAGAGCTTTCTTTAACTAATATAAAATTAAAATTTTTGTTTTATTGGAATTATCAAAATTGTTGCTAATGTATCAAGTTTAGCAATGTTTACTACCAATTGATGAAAATTAATAAAGTTACTAAAAAGCTATCTATTTTCTCTTGCGTTTCACATTAATATACTATTATTTACATACTCAAATTTCAATTTTGTGAGGTTCCTGTCAATCATCTGCATTTAGTTTTTATCTTCCATTCACTAAGTTATTAATTTTTATTTGTTTATTTTGCATTATTGTTCTTTTTTCATTAGAATTGAACCTGCGTATTTTAAATGCAACACATTACAGTTACATCTTTTTATTGTTCTATTTTTTTGAAATGATTACAGTACTATTTTCTTTGCTTTAATGTAACTTTTATCTGCATTTAAACTTGTCAAAACTCTAACCTTCATGCATCAGACAAATTTATGTGAAAATTTAGTAAATGTTTTTAAATCATTTTTTAGCTTATTTTGTAATTATATATTTTGTCTAACATTTTAAAATTGTTATTTTAAAACTAATGCCTTTATTTACCATGGGACTGGATTATTTACAATTTAGAAATTTAATGAACTTTTAATTAATAATACAAGTTTTTAAAATGAAAATAGGCTTATGGATTATGACTGTTTTCTAGGATGTTGGTGGACAAGATAAAATACGGCCTCTTTGGAGACATTATTATGCGGGTACACAAGGTTTAATTTTTGTTGTAGATTGTGCAGATAGAGAAAGAATGGAAGAATCAAAATTAGAATTGCATAAAATAATTAATGATAGAGAAATGAGAGATGCCGTTGTTCTTGTTTTTGCTAATAAGCAAGATTTACCAAATGGTAAGTATATTCTAATATTGCATTTACATCTATTATTTTTCATCTTAAGTTACTAACTGCAACTTCTTGAGAAAAAATTAAGGTAATATCTTACTTAGTTATTAAATATAAATATTATTAAATACATAATTTAATCTTATCTTCAGCAAAATAATAATAAATTAACTGCAACTTGTAATAGTAAGATTCAAAAATAGAAATGTTATAGAAAATAGATTTCCTTCATATTTCGTAATATAATTTTATTTATATTCTTCTGATTTGCTACTTATTTGGAATGTATTGTCTTATGAAATGTGTTTGAATTTAATTAGTGTTTAATTTTGAAAAATAGCAAAGATACATGGAGAAATGCAATAGAACATTCTTCTTTTTTGTTTCCTCAGATATTGAATTTAGCAAATTAAAGGCTTAGTCATAAAACTTTGTTTACCAGATGTATCAAGAAAGAAAACCAATAAAAGAAAATGTTAACCCAGATTAGATAGAAACAGAAATGCCAATACATGTTAAGATAATATTTAATGGCCTGTTCCCATTGCTACTTTTTTCCTTCAGTAATACGCACTACTGCATATGGAAATACGTGAATGGTTATTCCAAAGCGACAGTACCAAATGAAGACTGGTTGAAATCCGATTTTTTAAATATCACTACATATATAAATGATGTAAACAATAACACTTGAAGTTAATACATTCTTATAATATATATAATTAAAATATTACACACCATTATTATGTTATCCTATTTTTTTAGTTTAAATATTTATATTTTAGTTTAATCATATAATTAAAAAATTATTTTTATGATATATGTTGATTATAATATTTTTTATATATTTGATAGCTATGAAACCTCATGAAGTACAGGAGAAATTAGGTCTTACTAGAATACAAGATCGTGTATGGTATGTTCAGCCTTCATGTGCTACAACCGGTGATGGTCTCTATGAAGGTCTAATGTGGCTTACTGCAAATAATAAGTCTTGAAGAAAGCTAGTATAAAGTAAATTATTCCTCATGATATAAAGGAGATTATATATTTCTTCCTGTGATAAGCCTATTTATGGAGAGGTTTCAGTTCGATGAGGAAGCAATATTTGTATTTGTCTCTTCCTTAGTTGTACAAACATAATCAATAATATTCTTTTAGTTTGAAATTCTATTAAGTATCTTAAATTTCTTTCATGCTAAATATAGCTTTATTTTGCTATTTTTAAAACATTTTAATAACTTATTATTTTAGTTAATCATTATATATAAACTCTAAAGTTTTTCAATATTAATATATTAGGTTTAAAATTTGTTATTATATAATCTTTTTATAAGTAGTTAATGTGTTTTATTTGTTTCTCAGTACTATCTATTTTTATATCCCAAATTTTAAAGATTTTTTTTTAAATCATAATTTTATTGATTTGAGAATTAAAAAAAACTCTTTATTTGAGAACTAAATTTCTTTGTTATATTGATTTAAATATTTAAATAGAATGATGCTTGTTATAGTTTCTCTTTAATATACAGTTATGAGAGGTTTTTATAAAGTAGTTCTGTAAAAATGGGAAATAAAATATAAATTACTGCTGTGATAAAATTTTAATGTAGCTTAAAAAAGTTATTGGAATTTAGTTTATTGCATTTTTATTCACTTCATTTAAAGTGCATTTTTTCATAACTCTGCCCTTTTTTTTTATATAAAATGCATATTTCACTTTTAAATTTGTGAATAAAAAACATATATTTTCATTTAAATATTTTTGTATGAACTATTTGAGAAGTTTTGGCCAACTTTAATTAGTAATGCCTCTTTTAATTTCTGAAAAACTACATTTGAATATAAATTGCTGTAAATTAAATTTACCAATTTTTTTTAGAAAAGGTTTCTCCAAAAATAGGCTTAGGTATTTTACTCTGTTATTTTAATTCTAATGATATGATTAAAGCTTCAGTTTATTTCTATAATTATTTAAACTTTTGTTGTATCTTTTTTTTCTAATGAATATGCTCATTGCTGTGTATTTGTTTTCTCATGTAATTTAATTTAGGAACATAGTTATAAAAGTTTAATTTTTAAAATGAATGTTCATCAGTCAATGCAAATATGATGAAAAAAACTTGTTTTCCTCCAGTTTTGTATATGGTATTTGCTATGAGAGTTTGATATATATCTGCTTTTTACCCAAAGAAATTATATTGATCCAAAGAAGCAGCTAATATTTATATGTGATAGATTCAGATAATAAAACTTTTATAAAACGTTTTTTATGAAAAATTTACTGATGAATAGTAAATTTTAACATTATATAAATCGAATATTTATTTTACTATCTGAATTCTAATTCTTACTATAGATTCTTAAATCTTTGGGTTTATTTTTTTTCCATACTTATCATCACACAAATTTTATTAGCTATTTATTATGCAATATTTTTCTTTACTATTATAGAGCTTCTTTTCTCTTTTCTGTGTATTGTAAATATCATATTTTTCTGTTTCTATAATTTATAATCTAAATCTAGGCTTCTTAAACTAAGAATATTATTTCTAAATATTTTTGTGTTAAGACATATTAACAATTTCGTAAATTCATTTTTGTGTTTAATTTTTATATGCAGATATTAAAAACAGTTGCAAAAACTTTTAAAAATAAATTATAGGAAATGTTTTCATTTTTTATAAATGTCTTCAATAATTAAAACACTATTTTAATATTCGTCCCTATTTTCTGTTCAATTGTATACTTGAAGTTAGTAAGATTTTTTTAAAACCATAAATAGGATCATAAATTCAGTCATAGGTGAGATTTGAATTTAAAAAAATAAACTATTACTTAAATCATTTTTGTATCAGTGCATTGGCTTCCAATTCCATTCATAAACCTATCTATCCAATTAAATATATTTTCTGGTCTGAACATTTTATCTCAGATATTTGTTTTATAATGTGAAAAATATTTTTTGTATAAATGCTGGTGCAATATTTCACTTTTTATATAAAGTTTGGATACATTTCTTTAAAATTTAATTTTTATATAGTTTTTGAAAGATTGACATAAAATCATATTTAAATTGATTGAATATGTTTTAATCATTTTTTGAAGTAGCAGTAGTAGAATAAAGGTTCATTAATAATTTTTGGTATTAACTATTTTATTGCTTTAAATTAATTGCTTTATTGCTATAATTCTTTTTTTTTTATCTTTATTCATGCTTGTAGAAATATTGTTTCACATAATTATTTTCCATGTCTATTTACTCAACTTTTCACTTTTTGTTCTTATAAATAATTTTAATGTAACTTCAATTTAGAGCTTAAGAATGAAATATTCACAAATTAATGAAATAAATATATATTACTAATTGAATTTTATTATGGTTGAATATTTACAGTTGAATAAATTAGATGTGTTTGTAAATTATAATATTTTAGCAAATTCAAAAATTTCTATGTGACACAATTTTGAAATACATTTCTTATAATAAATCAATACTTTTAAAATGCATTATTTAATGTTTTGCGGTTTAAAAAAAATTTATACCTGTTTTATTTTTCTGAAATTTGAGAAATGAAATTTGTTGGTGATTATAATTGTATGTATAGATTCTTAAGGGGGGGGGGGAAATCCTTTTATAAACAAGTAAAGAATTTTTCTACTTCTAAATTTGTAAATTTCCACTTATTTAAAGAGTTTGTATTTATGCATTACTATAAAAATGAATATATTTCAACCGAAAGATTATATGGAAAATTAGCATTATGTGATTATATGTTGTTGAGTATATTTATTTTGTTTATTGTATGAATGTTGTTTAATGTATATATAATTATTCTTTCTTATTTAGGTCGAGAAAATTCTTTATAAAATATAGTTAGTAATTGGAAACTCAGATTTGATTAAATGCAGCATTGTAATTTATTTTTTAATCTTAAAAAAAATCCATTACTGCATTTATCAAAATTAATAATTTATTTTAACAAGTGTTTTAGTACAATCTTTTTTTTAATGCATTCTGATTTTGGGTAGTGTATCTGAAATCCACAAAAATAGTATTCTTGCATAGTATTATTGCATATTTTGTAGAAGTCTAAAAAGTACTTCATTCTCAAATTGATTATACTTTAATTTTCTTTTATATAATATAAATTTGATTTATTGAAAAAGATAAGAAAAATTCTAAATATTCTAATTTTAAGAAGCTTGTTCTATAACTTTTCTTCTAGCATTCCAATGGTTCTTAACTTCATTCATTCCATTGTGACTCATTGTAATTATGAATATTTTAAGATAATCATTTATTTAGAAAAAGAAAATGCTTATAATTTAAAATAACTTTTAATCAAGGAAAAACTGTTTCAGTTTTCAATTGCTTAAATTTTATTTAAGATTATAAATTACTTATCCTAATATTTTTAATTATCTAGCCCTCATTATTTAAGTATTTTTTATCCATTGTAATATATCAAAACATTTTACAAATTGTTAGTTTGATAGAATGTTTGTTGCATATTATTATTATTATTTGCATTTCTTCAAATGTTTTTTGTACTTTCTATGTTTCCTTTAAATAGTATATTTTTTTTCCTATTTTTATATTTGCATTTTATATGTTGTGTTTAAATATCAATTTTTATATATTGTTGGAATTAAAAATATTTAGTTAAGTGGGGTGAAATTAGTATTATGTACTAATACAAGTTTTCAACCTAGCTTTAAAAAAGTCTTGTAAATTTTTTGTCCATAAAATAATGGCTTTAAATTAGTTGATTCATTTTAATTAATATATAAATTGTTGAGATATAAATCTGTTACTGAATTATTTTTATTTGACTAAGCTAATAACCTGTACTCACATTTTTGTTTAATAATATATACTTGTTATAAAATATTAATTTAAAACAATCATTAATATATTTTATTAGACTTTTACTAGCATATATATATTATATCCTTGTTATCATAACAAGTAGTATATTGCTAAAAAAATATTGTTGTTAAAGACTGACAAAAAAATGGAAATGTGTAGATTCAAAAGAAAATTTGGCAGCTCTTTAATTTATGTTAGAATTGCAGCTTTGATAAAAAAAAATTCTGGCAGCTTTTTACATTTTAATTAAACTATAATATTTCTACAGGACTCTATCATATGGATATATTTAAATTTAAAAATTTAATGTACTGCATGTTTTAAATTTGGAAATTTATAAATATTAGCTTTAAAAAGGCAATTTACATTGTATTTAGGAATTTAGTTAGATGTGTTTTTGATTCAATATTTAATTTTATTAAAAATATATTTGACCCGAATTTGTATTTTTATACTAACAAAATTTAGAAATTTTTGAAAAAAATATTTGTTTGCTGTTTGTTAATATGATTGATTTATTTTGATTGTCCTCTTATACATTGACTTGGTTTCCCACACAAACATTTCTTAACCTTCCATTTAAATGCAAGACAGTTCTTGTATTAAATTTTTTTATAAATCTTGATATATAAGATATGATCCCAAAAAATATGGACACACTTTGAATGCCTGTTACAAAAACAATAAATAAAGTGTATTAGTTTCAAAACTCAAATTAATCAGTATGATTACTTTTGACATCGATTATTTTTATATCATCATTTATGAATTAGTTAAAGGTATACTTTGATGAAGTAGAAAAAGAAATATTACTGAGGTTTTAAAAAAAAATGTTGGATTCAACCCTAATTCGATAAATTCCTTTCGTGATGGTTTTCCTGGATCTAAACCATACTGTTTGTATTTCAATATCTGCTGATGATGATAAAACTCTTGTTTCATACAACTTGCTGATTTTTATACAATGTCAGATATCTATGTCATATCTAGAATTATAATTCGTTTCAAATATCTATTTTGTTATATCATTCTCTTAGTTGAAAGCAATCCATTGGAAAAAAGAATCAAAAATTAAAAAATCAATTTATATGAATAGATGTGTCATTCTAATTATTATCATAAATGCCTAGTCAGAAATGTTTAATGATATAATAACTTCCTATATTTTGCATTAATTCACATCTTTATTGATTAGTTTGGGTTATGAAACTTGTATACTTAATTTATATATATACACTTTTTGAGACTCTGTATTTATAAAAATATAGTTGAAGTTGGCTTAAAGTAGCAAAAATTCTAGACCTTTTTGCTATTTCTATATATCTATGAATTATTTAATGCTTTTTAATTATGAAGACTTATGTTTTAATTGACTCTTATTTGGTGTAACTCTAGATTTTTCAAAGTAAAAAAGAATAATAATAATTCAAAAATTTCTAATATGCAGATATATTTTGAGTGTGTATATAAAGCAAATTATTCTTAAAGTTAGTGTAATAGCAGAATTTTTATTCCTAATCCAGTTATAAATTGATTTTACATATTTGTCAATTAAATTCATCTAATTCTCCCAATGGAAGTAATATTTTTGCTTTCTAACACATTCTTACTGAATCTTGTTACAGTATATAAACACCATTTGTTTTATTTATTTTCTTGGTGATATGGAATGGAAGTTATACAAAATAAACCAGGTTTTCAAAAATCTCAGTATATATACAATTCACATAGTTAACTTTATCAGAATTAACAGAAACAGCTGTGCCTAAATTATCAATAAAGTCTCATCTGTATGATTGATGATATATTATTTGCACAGGGTTATTTCATGTAGTTTTAAACATGATTGCATTATTTTAGTGTTCAGTTTTGTGAAAGATTTTTAAAAAATTGAAATAGCCAATTAATTCATTATTCAAGATTATTATATCATTGCTGTGTACATTTTATTGTCCTAGAATTGATCTTGATCCAGAATTTGATCACAATAATAAAGAGAAACCTCCCAAAAGTTATTAAATTTACATAAGTTAATTGCTGAGAGAGCATTAGAAATTGCATCAAATATTTTAAGATGATTATTTGAAATTTTGTTAAATAACCTTAAAACTTCTTAGTCAGTCATTATTACTTATTCTTAATGCTTTTTAATCTCTTAAATAAGAAATAATTTAGGTTTAAAATTTTGGCTGTGATATATAATTTGAAAAACAATATCATCAAAGCTGTATCCAGTTTACATAATTTAGACTATCTCGTTCATTATTTGATACACATACTTTTATCTACAAGAAACATCCAAATCATATTAAGAATTTTAACATAATGTTTATAGGTATATAAATTGTATAATGCCTGATTTAAAAAATTGTTCATTCTACATACACAGAGTATGCATTGTATGTTAACTTTATATTGTTGAAGGGCCAACATATTGTCTGTAAATCACAATGTGTTAATGCAACCTTCTACTTCGTGGATAATTGATAGGGCTTCCGAATTTTGTATATAGTTATTTTTTAGACAATCATTATTCATTAGGAAATGGCTTTTTAAGTTTTTAATAAAATAAAAATAATACAATTTGTAACCCACAATAACTTCAAAGTATATTATTGCTCAAAACTTTTTAAAATTCAGAGAACAGGCTTTTTTTTTATTATATCAATTTTATTTTAGAACTCATTTTTCTAATTCCTTCATTTTTTTAAAAAAAGTTGTAATTTTATTTAATAATAGTATGTGGTTATTTAATAACTTTAATTAATAACCTTAAATTTTTAATTAATGCTTTTGTACTGACATGCATTGCAATGATAGTAAATATTTTTTGTGTATGTGCTCATTATCACTGTGATATAGGTTAACTGTAACTTTTAAAAGAAAATAAAGACAGAGAATTCAAGTTTAAAATGTTATCATGCTACAATGTTTCAGACCATATCTTTGAAACTTGAATTTGTTCACCGCCTTTTTATCAGTAATTTGGCATACTACTTAATTCATTACTTTGAAAAATACATGAGTGAAACCAAGAGTCAGTATTTCCAAGTTTGTTATATTTCAAAAGTTTTCTGTAATTACTTTGGTAGCATGGTCAATTAACCATCAATGTTTAATTTGTATACATTAATTAATACTTAAAAAATATTTTTAAGGTGTTAATATTTGTTATTATTTAACATTTTTTCTTACTTTTCTTTTTTAGTTTAAATAAATAATGTCTTAATTGCTCAGATTTAGTGACATATCACTTAAAATGTTATTTGAAAACCAGCTTATGTGCCAAACAAAGTTGTATAACTTAAGTATTCATGCATTTAAAAAAATATTTACACAGTAGGGGCTCAATAATGATTAGATGCAAGCTCATGAGTGGCCTTATTTTATACTTACCTGAAAGAAATAGTTCAAAATTTAGTTGTTTGTACTTGCAAAATGTGTTTTTTTATAGTTTATGTACAAATAAGCTTGACATGATATAAATATAAAATTATGTCACTTGTCATGCTGATAATCTTTTGAACTGACCTTGTGTTCCACTAGTTCAAAGTGTTCAGAATTTAAAAATTATTATGATGATGTTATTAAATATGAAATTATAACAATTCTGCTCTCTTCTTCATTTTTTGTGAACACACAAACACATATGCAAATAATTTCATGTATTCTCAAATATTACAAACATGATACATGTTCAAGTTTATTATGAAGATGATTATTGCCATTTGAAAACATTTCTTAACTTTTTGTTTTACATTCTTTTTATTTTACATTCAATATTTAAACATTTCTCAACTAGTGTGAACCATGAAAGTTCGAAATTCTTAAGCCTACATCATATAGAGTTTTTTATTCTTTTATACATAATAATTTTTCCAATACATTGATTGCCACATATTTTATAAATTAATATGAAAAATTATAATTGAAATTGGTTTAAATAAAATGATCGAAATATATTATGATTTTGTAAATGTAAAATAATTTAAATTACATTCCTCTAATAAGACTAACAAATTCGAACGATGCGAATTTAAAATGAAAACAATTTTAAATAAATTTGTCAAAATTTCAGAAATCCTAAGCAAAAAAATACGAACTAGAATTTTATAAAAGAATAAAATGAAAGAATAAAATTAACTATTTTAAATGACAAAATAATTGTTTATTAACACAATTGCTCTACATTAATAACAATTTTCAACATCCATTTTAAATTGGACTTAGCGTCGAATGTTTTATTATGTAAACATGAGTTGCCTGCACTTTTTATTTATTTAAAATAAATTGTCCAAAATTTTTCTTTCTCTGGGATAAAAAATTACTTGAATTTCATTTTATTATTTAAAAAATTTAAATCCAATCAAACGTTAAAAGTGTTTCTACCGATATTCATAAACAAATGCACCAACATTATCATTTATGATATATAGGAATTTCAGAAAAATGCTAGGTCGCACATTTTCTTAACAAATTTAAAAAGGTTGCTGATGGAGGCATTATTAATATGCCCAGTGTTTGAAGAATTAAATAAATGCGTATTTTGTTAATTCGGAAAAGATTGAAAAAAAAATGGCAGCATAAAAAAAGATGTTACACCATGTTAATTTCTATTCTTTTTAGGGCTGTAAACAAGACCTTCATGAAAGTAAGTGCAAAGCAATTAAGTATATTTGTAGTATTAAGTAAACTTTAAGTACAAAGTTTCATTTCCATATTAACGGTTACCTGTATTTCTGAATTTATTCTGTACAAATGTGTAAGGATTATTTAATTGTAAAGTACGTTAAGATTATATCTACGATTATTTAACCCTTCAATGCTTGACTTTATTTTATTTATTTGTTTCATATATATATATATATATATATATATATATATATATATATATATATATTCACTCACTAGCCATATTATTATAACTTCCTGACAGTTTTATGCAAAATGCGCTATTGCGTTACAATATAGCCACTAGAGGTCGAGATAACTACAAAAAAGGAAAATAATGCTACCGTGGAATAATTATCATCTCTCAATGCTGCAATGGTAACAGTTTCAAGCATTAAATGTGATCGATCAAGAACATCAAACTAGGAGCTGCCCCAAACCCACAATGCATTAACTTTGAGCAATTTGAACTCACCGCAACGTATAGAGGATGCCCAAAATTTCCCAAACCTCATAACCCCCCAAATGAATAGGAACTACTTTAATGCTTATTATGTCAAACCAACTTTTCTTTCGCGCAATCACTTAAATTAAATATCTCTCAACCCTCAGAACCAATAAATCATAGCCTCTCCCCCCCGCTAGTGTAAACATAAACAAACCAGCAGAAGAATTCGCTGATTTCGTGGAAATGATAAAAGAAGTCAAAAAATATTTACAGGTTTCCGCCAACTTATTGAAGCAATAAAAGAAATGTGAAATGCCAGTGACCAAATTTTTCATTTTCATAAAGGCTCTATCTATAAAGGCTATTACGAAAGCGTTAACTTTCAATAAGTCTTACTCAAAAACGCAATTCTTATATAGCTATAGTCAACAGCCAAAAGAAAAGCAGTCTCCTGCAGCCCCACTAGCCTACCCATCGATACCACCACGATGAAAAAAAAGTCCAGGTCAGTCTAATCACAGAGGCGCCTCAACCTGAAAAGATCGGAGGTAGTTCCTCAAGGACGGGTACTCCGTTAAACCTGCAAATTAAACCATCAACTGCACTGTGTTGGGCACGGAGGTATATTCAAAAACTGAATTTGAAATCGGGGTGATTGTAATGTCGGAACCAATAGAACGGCTGCTCTTGTGAAGTGTTCGAGAGCAGCAGTTAATAACGTGTACAGGGAGTGCACTACCAAACAGAAAACTGGGTCTCAACGTTAAATTTTTGCTCGTCGCAGGATGCTAAATGCACGAGCTGAAAGGAGACTTGCCAGAGTTGTTGCTCCCACAGAAAAGCGACAGTATGTCAAATAGAAGAGAATCTTAATGAAGAAGCAAATTCGAACGTCTCTGAACAAACTGTGAGGCGCGCATTACAAACATAGGTTATGGAAGGCGGCAACCTGTTTGAAAGCCTCTGATGTCAGCCCTGAACGAGAGCAGACATCTCCAGTTTGCAAAGTCGCGTAAGGATTGGACAGTAGATGACTGGAAAAAGGTCATGTGGTCTGATGAATCGTATTTTCAACTACACCATGCCGATAGCTGGTTTCGGATATGGTGGACACAGCACGAAAGCATGGACCCAAACTGCATGCCACAACACTTCAAGCTTGTGGAGGCAATATTATAGTTTGTGTGTGGAGGGGGGCGGTCTTGTCATTGCATGGGTCTTTTCATTACTGTGGAACAACGTCTGAATGTCGAAGGTATTTAAGTGTTCTCGCAGATCAAGTACATCATGTTATGTTAATGGTGTGTCCTGCCGGAGATGGATACTTTCAACAAGACAATGCTCCTCGTCATACGGCTGGTATTGTCGTCAGAGGGTTCGAAGAACGCTGACTTTACCTGTCATCGTTGGCCCACACAATCACCAGATCTGAATCCAATTGAGAATTTGCGGGATGAGATCGAACGAGGCACCAGACACCTGGATCCGGTGCCATCCGATCTGAAGGAACGGGAGAGTGCAGTTTTTTCGGATATGGGGGTAAAATTCCTTCCAACATCTCACAGAATCTATGCCAAGTAGAATGCGAGCAGTATTACGGGCTAAAGGTGGTTCAACATTGTATTGAGGAGGTGGTAAATTATAAATATTGAAAAATATATTAAATGGTTATATTATAAATCAAACAATATCCTAGTGGCACAAATCACATTCTAACACTTCTGTAATAAATTTTAAAAATAAAAGTCACTTTTTTTCCAATGTACATATTTTTTTTTTTTCGAAACATAAATAAAAGGTATTTGGATTGTATTTTTAATGGTAGAGCGATTCGTATAACAGTCGTCCTAATATTTTTACAACTTTCTAGTTTAAATCTAATTCTAATACCGATATTACGATCAGTTGGTCTTTTCTACAAATTTTTATCGAAAAGCATTTTTTAAAAAAATGGTTTTCCAAACATTCATTGTTTTGGAGCAGTCATGTGAAACTTAACGGAAATACGCACATATAGCCAAATGGCTACACAATGTACTGTAGGGCACAGGGGTAGCACGACTTCCTTGTAATCTGGACGTCTTTGATTCAAGTCCCGATTCGGCCATGGTTGTTCTCCTTCTATTCTTTCTGGGATTTCTGTAAGTAATGTGTTAAATACTAACTTCTGTAAGCTCCGTATGATTCTTAGTGGTGCATGGGGGATTTCTAAACATTCAATAAAAAATCTACTTTAGGGTTAATTCTACATTATGATGTAAATGTAGTTTTATCAATGGTACACTTTATGTATCATGATTCTTGCATACAATTAGATACACTACACTTGCAATCGTTATTTACTATTCTTTTGTTTTTCTTGATGCTAAAATCTAATTACAAAACCGAAGGACGAAGTACAAGATTTGCAAACTATTAATTAATAGCTCCCTGTGGATCAATGAGCTACGAAGCATCTTTTGCAATATTTCTTACTCACCCACCCCACACACACGAGCGCGGCGGCGCATTTTCTGCCTTTCCCCCTTTGAATATTAGATAATAGGGCAAAATAAAATGCCGGCAAAATTTTTGTGCCGTGCGATAATTCTAAAACCTGAAACAGTTCACATATTAAACACTAGTTGTCTTAGACGACTAGTGTTTAACAGCTAGGTCACTCGAAATATTGGTTGTATTTAATTTCAATTAAATTGGTTAGATAAGACTTTATGATTCCGTGAAATTATCAGATATTAAAATCATATTCTTCACATAGCCTTAAATATATCTTGTTCATTGTGTGAATGAATTCTTTTAGTGGAGATCATTTCCACGACAGTATTGTCCTTTCACAGGTGTGATGTGGAAGTTAGGACAGGGCGATGTCAACTTAGATGTTATCCTCGACATCTGACCGCGGCTCAAAATTAGACGGCCCATCCCAAAATAGCCTTAGCATTGCTTTAAAACGGGACGTAAATATAACAAAACTAGTCCATGACAATACAACGTTATGATGTTCAGTTCATGTGTCTTCTCGATTTATTGTTTTGAAACTTCGCTTTTTTTTGTATTAATCTTGTAAACTATTGAACTAAAATACTTAAATAAAATTCAGATATCAAACAGAGACCTTTTGTAGATTTTCACAAGGGGAAAAAAATTACGCAATCATATATTTAATTCAACAATGAAAGCGATTTCTGTTTCATTCACAATAATGAAAATATTGTAAAATATTCCTTAAAATAAAATAAAAATAATTAATTAAATGTAGATTTTAAAGTTAATCAAATTTAGACTAAAGAATTTTACTCCAACTAAATCGACATCACTGAAAAGGTAAAGTAACTACAAAACAATGTAAAATTAAGGTTTATGCTGGAATATATCAGGAATTATCACAGAAAACATGAAAATTTATCTTAATTTTTAAAGAATTAAAATTCTAGTTTTAATTATTCAAGATAAAATTTCAAAATAATGATAATAATACCCTGATTTGCATTTTTTATTCTCTAAAGTATATCTCGGCCAAATTGGGTAGCTCTGGGTCAGTCGGTCTGATCAAGAAAGCGCAAACTCACATACGTCTTTATTATAAGTAGAGATAATATTATCTCTGCAACTTAAACATGCTCAGTCTTCAAAAACAAAATGAAATCTGCTTTCTCAAATTTCATGTGAGAACATTATTTTTTAAGGAATTGTTTCTCCTAATTATTTTAAGTCATTAACCAGTTTAAAAAGATTTGAAACAATCACGTGACGATCAGAGTACACATGCGTCGATATATCGAGAATCGGGTACATGGCAGACATTCGTTCCAAGCTGTAACTTTTTTGTTGGTGATAAGTTTCCAAATGTGGAAAACCATCTTTACCATTTTATAATAACCCTAAAAGCGGAAAATGGAGGATGCCTCTAATCGCAAATAAATCGCCAATTTTCTGTCCGTTCATTTTGAGGCTTCGGAAACCTCAGACCAAACCGACATCATGTTCTCGCATGATAAAAATAAAATAAAATGAGCATTTTTATAGTTTTTGTTATTTATCATCGCATCTTCACAAATTTGATATATGTGAAAATTACCCGTGGTAACGATTTGTTCCTAGCAACATAGTGATTAACCAAGTAAATTAACATAATTAATTAATACTATCACGAAATTTTCCCATTGTATTTATCAATGTATTCTGCTGAATTGATTTGTCGTCTTAAAATCAACTTCTCATTAAAATGTTATGTAATTCTGATGATAATTTTGAGAGTTATACCGTTTTGAAAAAAAATATAACTTCTAATGTTAAAGAAATCTTTTGAGATTTCGGCGATAACTAGAAAACTATTATATATTTACAAAAAAAAAAGCTTATTTAAAAAAAAATTCTTATATTTTTAAAAAAATTACGAAATAAATGAATAAACGGCACAAATTTATTATTTTTAACGATGAATGCGGTAAAGAAGTTAAATTTTGTTCATTTGTGCATTGCAACATAATAAAAAAAATTGTTGCTTTGTTGAAATTTCATCCATAAATTAACTTTTACTTCCGTAATATTTTCGTAATTTAAAATTTCATTGACAGAGAAATCTTGAAATATTTAAAACTCGCAAAAAATAACTGATGTTGGAGAAAAGGGGAAAACATTTGGGAAATGGTAATTAGAGGGTGGTGGTAATATTTTGAAAGTTTATGTATCTTTCCACTATTTGGAAAAATGTGATAGGGAATGAAAATCTTCAAGACACATATTGGAAATATTTTTTCCTAAAATTAACAATAATATTTTTTTCACAAAACCCTTTTTTTGATCCATAAAATCTCTTCCGGGAAAAAGTGAGCTTCTCATTTTCAGAAAATGCCAGCACACCAAAGATGAAACGTTTTTAAAAAATGAGTCGCAATTTCGAAACTATAATGGGAAGATTGCAAATTGGAAATAAACAGGTGTCCAATGCCCATTTTTTACTTCGTTATCATCTTTTTTTCTAACACTATCGCCCCCCCCCGTTCAGAATTTCCTTATTTACTAGCCGAATTTATAGACCGGCTGGCTCTGTGAGAATGTTGATTTTGTTTAATTTCTATAAAATGTTTTGTACATAATTTGATATTCATAATTCACTCAACAATATAATTTTGAGCATCAAATTATGATAAGCATGACAGCATTACGTTAGAAGTTACGTTATTGTAATATCCTTGCACCTATTCTCATAATTAAACCCATGAACCTTCCTGATGAAACTGAGTCTTATGGCATTACAATGCCATAAAAATTTAAGTATCCATATATTTGAATTTCTCGTTGTTTTTTTAGGTAATGTAATTTTCCTTTTTGATTAGTTTTGTAAACTGTATTTGTGTATCTAGATAATAGAATCTTTCATTCCTGAATTTCAAAAATGGAAGAAAATCACGTGATTAAATAATTGATTAGAACAGGGAAAACTGCTCGAATTTCCTTGAATCAATGAAAACTATTTTATAAATTACACAAAAATTTATTTGTCAAAAAACGGTTAAAATCCAGGAAACAAATGTAAACATCTAGATTGATATAATTAAAAATATATTTTTGAATGTTAAATTGTTGTGAAAATCAGTATTGGGCAATAATTATTTCCAAAATTTCAGAAAAAAAGGCCAAAATTTCAATTTTTTAAAATTTTAATAACTTAAATGTATTAATTTTTTTAAAAAAATTCTTGCAATACATATTATTTTCCATTATAATATATCCGCTTCAGATATAGAAGCTCTACATCAAACTGTCCGGCCCATCCAAAAGCGGAAACACACACAAGTATAATATTTTTTTAAAATAAAATACTTGATCTGATTTAGGAAAAATGTAAAAACGAGCCCCGAAACTGAAGCCCGAGTGAATTAATATTTTCCCTTTATTCCTATAGATGGCACTACAATCTCTGTTTTTGCGGATATATTTCCCGCTAACTCTTTTTGTTGTTTACATCCTGCATGTCAGAAGTGATGGGTTGTTTGTTGAGATTAATATTTAGCAATTACAATTTATAATTGTATTTACATATAGAAACTAAAGAATTGATTCCTTTCAGATATGATTTTTCGCATGGTGAGTAAAAATATCTTTTTTATAAGCCTGTAAAAATTTCATGTACTTTCATCTGCATGCAGCTGAATATGAAGTACTGTCATGTAAACATTCATTTGAGTTACTTTTACTTCAAGAACAAGATTTAAAATACCAAATGAGTTGCTATAGACAATATTCATATTTTAAATATGATTCTGACCGTTTTCCTATTTAAATATTTGCTAGATGAAATAAATTTACAAAATTTTTACCTTTTGAAAGATGATTCAATATTTTCTTTGATTTTTAATTCATCATGAAAACAAATACAACATAATAATTCTTTTTTTAAGTTGTTTTTTTATAGACTTGACATAGAGTACTTATTAGGTTTAATTGCATTATATTGGGAAGAATATTAAATGGAAATTGGAGTATAATACACAAAAATAAATTCATTTTATTTTGAATTAAAGCTTTTAATAATTAAAAACAGCAAAGAGGTTCATGTTACATATTAGAGTTTTATTTTCCTTGAATTTTATGAGAATAAACACAAACTAGAATTTAAAATAATAGAATTAGAATTCAATATTTTTCTAAAAAGTAGGAATAAAGTTTATTTTTTCTTAAAGTTTGCATTATTTAACATATTTTATATGTGATAGATTCTGAAATTTGTGTAGAGATTTTGTAAATATCTTTAATATTTTATCATAATTCAACACTCTTTAAAATATTCTAGGGTAGGTTATTTATATATATTAGCATATTAATTTATCTAATAGTACTTGTATTATAATTATACCTCTAAGTGATTTTAATGATTTTGAATCTATCAAAATTATATATTTTGTATGAATTCCATTTTTATAATTTAGAAAAAATGTTGTTATTTTTTTTGGGGGGGATAATTTGCAATTCCAGTACTTGTTCATTTTTTAACCCTGTATGAATACCATAAAAAATATTCAAATAAATTTTTAAAATTATAATAGAGTATCTTGAGTATCTTTTAAAATTATTGTAGAGTATCTTGTGCAAATACAGTATTATATATATATATATATATATATATATATATATA